>JAMLFY010000013.1:14592402-14675402 GCA_030441495.1 Dalbergia oliveri | reverse complement strand
TAATAAAGTATTTTGACTCTAGATTAATTATCAAAATAAATTAATTATAACATCCTAGTTTTCTTAGATATTGATTGAGGAAAACTTAATAGGAATATTAGAATTATGGAGAACGTGGTTATGATTAGCATCCATGAGCAAGTAAAAAAAAAATTGAATAGTACTTTGCGGGCCTAGGCCGCTGGGCCATCGAAACTTGAGAGTTTGGGACCCAGAGGTGCCCCAAAGTTAGGAAACATGAAAATAAGGTTAGACATGTGTGGAAATGATAATGTTATGCTTAGAATTGCTTTACGGGTAATATCGGGTAGGTCGGGTACGGTGTTTGCCGTTCAAGACAGTGGAAGGCCAAGATCTAATCTTGGAATCCAAGATCAAATCCTAGCCGTCCATCATAGCCTAGTCATCAAAACTCATCATGATCTTGGATAAATATCTTGGCTTGTATTTATTACAAGCCTAGTCACCAATCTTCCTCCCAAAGCCAAGCATCATTCTCGGCCATTCCAGGGAGAAATCAGAAGTTGGAAGTACTCCATAGCCAAGAGCTTCACCTTGTGTTCATCTCACAAAAACCCTAGCCTAGAATCATCAAAACCTAAATCTTCCTTCACAAAAATTGATCTACACTTCCACCTCTACAATTATAACCGATTGAAATTTCAAAAACCTCATCCTTCTTGCACATCCATCATTGATCAGGGAGGGTTTGAAGTTGTGTGGGGAGTTTTGGTTGTGAAGAAATCCCACCTTGAAGCAAGCTAGAGATAGAACTTGCGAACCTTCAAGAGTAAGGTTTTCTACTTCCTTTTTGTGAAATTTTTCAATTCTATTTTAGCTTGCCCTAATTCCGAAAATTTTGATGATATTGATGATTAACATATTGATATTGATGTATGAATTTTTGTGTTGTGTTTGGATGGTTTTAAAAAGGGTTTTCTCTCAAGTGAAATTGGAACTAGGTTGCTGGACTTTATTTCTGCTCTGGAATCAGAACTTTCACAAATTTTCTGGAAATCTTGTGGGTGGTTTCATGAGCCATGAAAATTATATGTTGTAGTTAACCTCTTAAAATAAACACATGAATTTTCTTAGGGGTTAAGTTCTAAGGTTTGATGCATTAAAAAAATTAGGAACTGAATTGTAACTCGCTGTTGAATTGTTTAACTGAAGTAACAAACTTGCCCGAATTTTCCATCATAGCAATTGATTGAGATAGCTCCTGAAATTTTTACACAAGACTAATAACATGTTGAAATACCTCTGTGAATTTTCTTGTACCATGATTCCATCGAATTCTAGGGCTAAATATTTTGAGAACACAAGTCTGGACTATGAATTTGTGGCTCCAGACCACCAGAATTGCCTATTTTATTGAAGTGGTTATATAACTCTGATTGCCCTGAAATTTTTGCAAGTTGTTTTAGACACATTGAAGTGTCATGTGAAATTTTCCTTAAGGTTGGAATGGTTGTTTGGTATGGTAACAAATTGTTGTGCTTGGAACATCAATTCTGCCAGGATAATGAGATGTGGAAATGGCTGGAATTCTATGATAGTATGTACATATCTTACTGTGTATGTTTGAAACGTATGGGGAGAAAACAAGGCTTAGAAAGAATTGAGAGGGAAGGCAAAAAGAAGGACTTCCCTAGAAAAGTTATGAGTCGATAGACGTATCGGCTAGGCATAGACCCTGAGTGATTGAAAATGGAAAAAAATGAAGTTCAGTGATTCTAATAGGAATGAGCTCATGTCCTAGCAGTCTATGGTCCTGTGAAATTGTGGAGTGTGAATGTATCTCTCTGGAGAATAAGCCTTCCCTATGTTGAGAAAATTGAGAAAGATATGAGGAATGGAGTTTCTATTGTACATATTATTACTTGATCGATTATTGTGATATTATCCTTAGTTCCCGACCTATGGGTTTTCAAGATTTCTGTGTATGATTTTGTATGAATATTGTATATGCATGAATTGCTTATGCCTACTGTGTGTAGTATATGGGAAACTATCACTGAGAATTTTATAATATTTTCACCCCTGTTGTATGTATTATATTGTTCAATTCGCAGATGTCGTCCCTGTGTTTTCTCCTGATTCGCCACAATGGGTGTGGCAATATGATCCTGCATTGGACGCATGTATGCCGTTGGTTATTCCCAGTTCCAGATCTACATGTTCTTTGATCGCTCCTTCAGTACTTCGGTCTTTGCCGCGGACTTCGACCTCGCTTTTCCTTATGACGGTGTGCCCCTTCACATGGCCCATCCTGAGCATTTGAGATCCCTCGCTCCACCCGCATATCGCTTAGACGCACCGTTTTGTCATCCTCCTCATCTGACTCAGATCCTCTAAGGACCCGTGCCCTGGAGAGGTGAGGTCATCGCCCCGATGGCCAACGGTTTCCTGGATGAGGAGTAGAGATCTCCAGAGACAGATGCATTGTACATAGTAATAGGATAGAGTTAGCACCTTACTATTAGAATGACGTATTATTAGTCTTCTTTTGCTACGTTGATCTGGATGTCATTGAGCAGGTTGGGTTTTTCGGTAGGAGGAACTAGTCTTGTTCACTACAAAGATTTTGACTAGTTAGGGGTTGTTTCTGGTTACCTCTTATGATAATGTGCATACTGGAACTTAGACCAGGTCTATATATATCTATTGATTTTGGCTACGACTATATATGTAGTACACTTCTTTATTACCCATGTTACGACTAGTGCATATTCGAAACATTAGTAATACCTCGCTAATTACCATGTTAGTACTCGAGGAGAATGTAGAAGTTCTCAGGGTGTTACATTATGATATTGAGTCCTATCCTATCAGCTTGGGCATTGAACCGACTATGTTCCGTAGTAGTTGTTATGCATGATGATGCATATATATATGTGTGTGTGTATGTGTGTGTGTGTGTGTATACACGACCTTGGTTGGAAATGTTGTGGGTTACCTGCCACATTGATTGGTATTGAGCCCTACAACTGAATATTTTGTTTGGTGTGACAGAAAATCAATGACTTCAATCGGAGAATAGGAGGAGCAGGAACAATGTTGGTATGATGAACACTTTCCATGAAATGGCCGCAAGCAATGAGGGAGCAAGCTGCTTGCCAACCAAATGATGGAACGATTACACCGATGAGGAGCAGCACCCGTTCAATAACCCAGGAGGGAATGAAGTAGATGTAGAATATTTAGGAAATTTGTTGAGTTTAGAAAGGCGACCCCCCGCCTTTTTCGAGGAGCTTCGATCCCGCAAAGAGAGGAGTGGATCATGTAACATCCTCCCAAGTACAACCCCATTCTTAAGCTATGATATCGTACTCGAGAATTGTTACTTGTTAATTAGCGGACCTCTCTTAATTATCTATAGCAAGCTGAATTTACGTACAGATAACTAAGCATAATTCTATTAAAACATATTACATGTAAACATCAAGTTTATTAAACATACAGCTAAAATACATAAGGAAGCTACTTTATGAGCTTTAGTACATATCTGTCTTCTAATACATTTACATACATACTCATGTCACTAAGTACAGGAATAAAACAGGAACTACTACACTATCAATCCTACGCTCCTTTGCATAGGCATCATCTTTTGGCTTAACCTGAAGCGACACGGAAACAAACACATAGGGGTGAGAATTTTTAAAATTCTCAGTAGGGAAACTCCATAATTTCACAATCATAATGTCATCGTCATCGCCCCAGCCACTTCGGTTTATTAAGAAAATGTGAGCATGCGACATATATCAAAGATTCATTTTTAATGTTCAAAAACCATTCCTCCAAAGTGGGTTTCTTTTAGCATTTCGTCACTTCAAGCATATATCTCATCACATTCCAACAATTACTAAGTTACACAAGGTAGACAATTCAAAATAAGATAAGTAGCATATAATACATGCAATGAATTTATCTCAAGGTGACATGGTATCACTTATGGCCACAAAGATCGAATCAATGCATTTTTCTCTTTTCATTGACATAGGAAAGACTTAGTTTACCCAACGGGTAATTTCAGTGGACAATTCCACAATAGATCCATTTATACCCAACGGGTATTTATGGTGGATCACACCATATAAGGGAAATAGACCCTGTAAGACTAAGCTCATTCCTATACGTGGTCATAGAACTTCATTTTTTTCCATTTCCGAATCCACACAGACTATTCCTAGCCGATACGTCTCGACTCAAAATAAATTTTGGGAAGTTACTACTTTCTCCTTCCCCTCATTCAATCTAAGTCTTGTTTCTATTTTGTCCATATGTCAGAACATGCACAATTTAAATTTATACATCCTTATAATGGCATCATATATTTTTCTCTTTTCTCAAATGCATACATAGGCCACATATAGGCAATCATTCACAATGAAATTCTCATTATTTTCTCATACTTCAATCCTTAAAATCCATAGCATGCATTTACATGTCATAAGTCACATGGCCAAACACTTAATATCAAATACTTATGTCATACTAGAAGCCAAAGTGCCATTACATTCTCAATTCAAAGCATTGTTCCATTCCCAGCACAATGGCAGAGTTACTGTCCTAGGCACAACATTTCATTATCATATCAAACAGCCATTTCAAGAGTCACAAAAATTCTGTATGAACTTCAATGTGTCTAGAATAACCTATAAAAATTTCAGGACAAAACAGAGCTCTATAGCTACTTCAGTAAAATGTACAAATTTAGTGGTTAGGGGCCACCAATTCCCAGACTAGAACCAGTTCCCAAATTTTTAACCCCAGCAAATGATTGAATTAATTCACAATAAAATTCTCAGTGACACTTCAATATATTAGTAACTTCGTGTAAAAATTTCAAGAGTTAGTTCAATCATTTGCCATGGTAATAAATTTGGACAAGTTTACTGCCTCAGTCTCAACAATCAGGACAGCATCTGACTCATTTCAGTTTCTGATTTTCCTGAGGCATCAAACCTTAAAACTAACACCCAAGAAAATTCAGGTAATTAATTTAAGATGTTTAATCTAACATAGAATTTTTATAGCTCATGAAAACACCCACAAATATATCAGAAAATTCGTGAACCACTGCTGCCTATAGGACAATAGAAATTCCAGAAACCTTGTCCAAAATTATTTTGATAAAAACCCTTTTTTAACACCATCCAAACACACCACCAAAAATCACACATCAATATCAACATAATATCAACCAAAACAACCAGAAATTTCGGACTTAGGTCATGTCAAAACAGATCATAAAAATTTGACAAAGAAGGCATCATAAACCCTACTTTTGGCAGCTAGTGGATCTTTGGTTTCAAGATAATCCAAGCTTGAATCCTTCCACTCCAAAGCCCCCAAATAACTTCAAACCCTTCTTAAATCAGTGAGGTGTGAGGTACAAGACAAGGTTTTGATAAGGAATGGAAATTTTGTTCGGTTAGATTGGTAGAGAATTAGGTGTAGAACATGTTTTGTGAAGAGATCTTGAGGTTTTATCAAGTTTAGGCTAGGGTTTATGAAGCAAGTTTGTTAATGGAGTTTGAGAGGAAGAACAATGGAGGAGAGCTTCTTGGAGTGTGCTGGACGAAATTTTGATGCAAGGAATGATAAGATATTGATTTTATGAGTTTATGACAAAATGCATAATAATTTCAAGTACAAAATGTTTTATTTTCTTAAAGATAAGTCTAGTAATTTTTGTAAGCATCCTATTGGTTGTAATAAAGTAGTAATGGTGTGGCTTCTTCTAAGCCACACACTTGTCTAGTTAGTGGCAAACTTTCATTGAAAGTTTCATTTGGGAAGAAACGCACACCGAAATATCAACGGGTAAACACGTACCCATTGAACCAATATTGCCCTAAAATTAATTTTAAGTATAAAATTATCATTTCCACCTATTTCTAACCTTATTCCCATGTTTTCCTAATTTTGGTACTCTGGCTGAATCTAGGGTTTCAGCGTCCTGGTGGGAGGGCCCGCAAGATTACTATTCATCATTAATTTTTTTTTTTATAGGTCTGTCTGCCCTGATCATTGCTAAACTCTTAGATTTTTGAATTACGATTAAAAAGCTCAAATTAATTTTTAATTAAATTTTAGGGTGTTCAGATCAAGGCAATGCAAAAGATTTTAGCTCTTTACCCCTGATAGTAGATTCAAAAGGTGGCTTTTGCCACCTATATGCTGAAAGAGTTGAAATTCCTGCTGGGTAGGTACTAGAGGACTTTTGAGCCTCCGCATCTAAGTCACCTGGACATCTTCAAGGAGACATTTTATCACAAGACGTCCCCGCTTCTGAGAAATGCGAAGGAATTAGAATTTATGGCCCTTAGACAAGGTCCTATGAGTGTGGCAGTATACCGCCAAGTTTGAGGAACTTTGCAAATTTTCTACGATTTACCAACGTATCTTGACGAAGTTTGGAAATGCATGAAATATGAGGGGTCTACGTGAAGATATTGAAGCAGTGTGAGCCTCTTGGAAATTCGAGATTATCCTACTTTGGTGAATAAGTGTCGACGCACTGAGGAGTCTAATAAGAAGTTGGCAAACCTCAGGTATGCGCAAAACAATGTCAGAGGTTAGCGCCCAAGGCCCTCAATTCAAGCCTATGCACCAATCTAAGGGAAGATTTCCACAAAACAACAACAACAACAGAGGTAAACAGATTCAATCTCCAAGATCAAGAGGCATAAGAGAGTGTCTAATGCGGGAAATATCATGGGACCTCTGTTGACCACACAAATCACATGCTTCTGTGGAAACCAGGACACAGATCTTCGAGTGTCTGAGAATAAAGTTAGTCACCCCAGGCCACAACAACTAGGACGTGTTTTTGCTACGGGTGCCAGGAGACTTCTCAATTGCCCACTTATTTGAGGTAAGTGTGAAATAAATGAAATTATCTTAGACATATGTAACGCCCCAACTTTTACTGTCATTTAGAATTATCGAATTACCTAGGTAATTATTATATAAATTCGAGACCGAACAATCCTCAATAAAGGAATATAACATTAGAAAAGAGGTTATGAGCAATTCCTGCAAGTTGCAAAGCCCTAATTTCTGGACGTGTAAAATGACCAAAATGCCCCTGAGGTTATTTTACTCAAAATGAGGATCGTGGGCCCGTCCTCAAGGGGATGTTTTGATGATAATAAGGGATTGTTTGTGTTATGTGTGTTAATAGAGGAGAAGATCCTAATTTTGAGTTTCGAGCGCGAAATGACCAAACGCCCGTTTTAATTCCAATTGCATGCCGACTTAGCCGAACCTCACTAAAATGTTTTAAAACATGTTTTTAAGCTATGATTAACCATTAGTTAAGCTCGGGTGGTCTTGGGCAATTTTTAAGTAAAATTACCATTTTGTCCTTGTCTTTGTAGTTTTGCGAATTTTGAGATTTTTGATTCGTATAGCAAAACCTAAGCAATATTAGGCTCAAATTAAAGGTTATTAGATTCTAATTATTAATCTAGAGTCAAAATTATTTATTTAGATTGATTAGAACTTAAAATTGCTTACTAATTCACCTAAGCCCTTAATTGTAAATTCTAATTTGCAAAGATACCTACCTACACCTACATAATACATGGAACACACAAATTTTATCCTCCTTGGGCTGTAATGCACGAAATTTTGGTCCATAATGCATCAGAAAATTTGTCAAAGAATGCACAAAAACCAAGATATGAAAACAAGGAACCATGAAAACATGATTCCATGTTTTAAGCCACCAAACAAGATGATTTTTCTTCCTTGTTTCCTCCTCAAATTTGGTCAGACTTTCCTCCTCCCTTTGTCCATTTATGAGCCTCAAAATCTCTATAAATAGGCATGCTTGAAGGAGTGTTAGTGGCCTTAGTTCATAACTTACACAATTCTAGTTTTTAGAAGCACCAAAAGCTTTCTTTCTTCCTCCTCTTGGCTGAAACTTCTTCTCCCATTTTCAAAGAGATTTTCTTTCATTTCACTCAAGGAAACCAAGTTCTCTTCCTTTCCTTCAAATCAAATTAGGTAGGGAGTTGTTTTTAAGCTTAATTTCTATGTTTGCTAAGTGTTGTTCTTGGTTAAAATGATGATTTCATGGACTTTCTTCTTGCTTCCATTTCGGTTTCTTTCTCCTTTTCTTCTTGTATATTTCGGCCATATGGCCTAGATTATGATGAGACCATGGTTTGATGATAAGGTTCTTGAGTGTTGGTTGCAAAGCCTTCACAAGTTAGACCTCTAAAACTTGAAGGTTTCATTAGTTTTCAAGTTTTGAAGCAACTATGTTTTTATGATAAAGGTCTTGAGTTTAGAACTTGAAAAATATATTGACACTTATGTTTCATTTCTTGTTAAGCTTTGTTTTTAGTTTAAAATGATGTTTAACAATTTTTCATTTCTAGATGACTCTTGAATTTTCTTGATTTGATTTTTAAGGCCTAAGAAAGTTTTCTAGGATAGCTTAATAATGAAATTTTAAAGCTCACTTTGTCTTGCTAAGATATATATTAGGTTGAAATTATAATTCTTTTAAAGTCTTGAAGGAGCTCTAGTAAAGAAATAAAATGAACTTGCATCCATGTTTAAGTTTATGCCTTGCATAATCATGTTTACTTTTAATGTCATCACTAAATTCTCAAGAATGAATAAATGAACTTGCATACCTCATGTTTAAATTTCCAAGCTTGCATTTCATGTTTATGTTTCAAGTTGTCACTTAATCTCTAAAGATAATAAAGAGGATGCATCTCATATTTATTTTATGCTCTCACTTTATTTTATAATGGCTAAAAGAATCAATGCATGGCATGTTTATTTTATGTCATCACCTAAAGATCCTAGAGTTCAAAGACTTGCCCAAGTATCATAAGCAAAGTTGGAACCATGGTAATAAAAACTCTAAAGCTTCCTTAAGATTATTGGAGTCAAAGAATTCATTCTTTAAAAAGTCTTGAGTTTGGAGCTTAATAAGATGTAATAAGAGTTCTCTTCTCCCTTCATCCAGTGCGCATGACGCCCTTCCTTCTAAGATCTCTTCTCCCTCCACTAGTCCAGTGCGGACTACGCATTCTAGTTATTGCATCATGTTTATAATTCCAAGTTATCACCTTATAAAGACAAGATTAAAATGAGGTTGCATAGCATGTTTATAATTCTAATTATCACCTAAATCTCTAAAGCTCAAGACTTGCTCCTTTTATCTTAAGTGAAAATTTTAATCATGAACATTTTTTCAATGTATAAAACGGCCTCATGATTAAGGAAGGCCTAAAGTCCTATGACTTCTTTCAATTTTAACAAAAATAATTAGTTTCTAAAAGAGTTTTAAGGTTTTGCAAATATTTTACGGGAACTAGTATCACATGTGTACTTAAAATGTGACTTTAAGCAATTATATGAGGTTCATGATTCAGCCACTAATCTGAGTTTAGTACTATTGTATGATGATGGTTTAATATGTTTGAAGTTGTGATAATTATGGTTTATTGCTAAAGGAATGATTCTATGCATGTTAGAAATAAAACTAGCTTCCTAGAAAACCATAAAAGCAAGATTTCTAGGACTCTAGAGAATGAAATTTATGCATTCTTTAACCTTTAGTGGCCTTAAGAACCAGATTTTATTATGTTTAGATAAGGGAGAATGATTCATAATTGGTTTAGTAATTAATTTTAGCATCATAGGGAAAGCCGGAACGAGAAAGGGTTAAAACGTAACTTCTAGCACATAAAACCTTAAGAATAACTTACTGTCTATGCTACCCCATATAGTCTAATAATGTTCTTAAGGCTTATAATTGATGGTAATAAATCCCTTAGATGCATAAGTAATTAGTTTGATAATTAAGGTTACCCAATTTTAGAGTTCGGTTATTTAGGAGCTTTATGAGAATTTTAGATGACATCTTTTGATGCTTTGGAATGTCAGTTATATGATGATGTAATGCCTATGAGAATTTGATATTATTGAATGATTTCATGGCTTGCATGTTATAGTTGCTATTGCAAACAATGAGAATGTTCATGCATCTTGATGATTATGATATAACATGCTAAGACTTAGTGGTGACTTAAACTTATGAGGAAATGATCCTTTGGACCCATCAGACTATAGGTGGTGAAAGGTGATCCTAAGAAAATGATCCTTTAGACCCATCAGACTATAGGTGGTGAAAAGGTGATTCTTGCCCCTAGCCCGTTCTCTTAAAGGGTAGAGTCGGGATTTTAACTTATCAAAAGGGATAAGTATATGCTAGTGACGACTAGTAAGGTATGAGCTCATAACCTAGATTACTCCCAAAGGGTGGAGATAGGGTGGCCCAGGAAAATAATGATGATGACAAATTTTAAGTCACCTAGGACACTAAAGAAATGAAATATGTGCACCATGTCTTGTGCATAGTATTATGGTATGATGTTCTTCTTGCATAGCATTTATGAGATGATGATGAGAAATATGATATTCTTCTATGCATGTTATTATGATATATGATGAGGAATATGATGTGTTGATGAAAGGAAAAGTTCATTATAAACATGACATGCTAAGTTTATGATGCATTATAAGACGCATGATTAAAACCGACGAACCTCTAAAGTATATTTTCGAACTTAATAAATCAATCTTAGCATGCTCACTATTTCATAATAAACCCGAGGTTCCTGAGGGACGATGATGATGACACAATGCATCATGAGGTGAGTACCCTATGAGATTCTTTTTATAAGTTTCTCACTCCCTCTATTTTTTTCTTTCCATCTCGTCTTTAGAAATAGAAGGAAGTGTTCGTGAATCACGTGAGGCTTTCACCTGGTAGTGAACTTGATCCTGAGTTTCACTCATATATTTCAGATATCTATCCCTATCCTTGGAGTGTTATTACTAGGTGCCATTAATGGATGTTTCCATCCATATATTATTTATGTTTTGTTAGATTGCCTACACCTAGTCTTATTCCGTTGGTAGGCAAACTATCTATGTGTTATGTAATTATGGATGTTATATGATGGAGCCAATATGATGTGTTTTTCATGCTATATCTGATTATTCGCTTTATTTCGATTATTGTTCACGTTGTGTGCGGCTCACGTTTTCAATTATGTTTTAAAAAAAAAGGCTCGTAATTTCACTAAGTATTTTCAAAGTATGATAAAGAACTGAAGCAAAGAGTAAAGTCTAGTAATTAATCAGATACAACCTAGGTGTATTAGGTTAATTATTAGGGTGTTACACGTACTGGTATGATTCGGGTGCCTCCCATTCTTTCATATCCTATGACGTACAAAAGTTAGGATTACCTGTTTAAGTTATCATATGACCTCCTCGTATCCACCCCTACTGCGATTCCCACAGAACTTGTCAAGCATGCATGACCACTTCTCTTTTTATAAATGCCAAGAATTTAATGCAAATTTGTTTTGTCTACCTTTGTCTGGCTTAGAAGTCATTTTAGGTATGGATTGGCTTGTACCAAATTATGTGCTTCTCATTGTCCACTGAGAACTTATATTTCTTCTCATGTCTTCCTCTATTCCCTGGTTCCCTTTTCTTTTTACTTAGACCTGTGACACATAACCCTAGTAAGGTAGACCGTCAGGAATATGTTCTCCTTCCTAGTGAAGCCGAAATTAACCAAGAAGTGAATATCATTCCAGTGGTGAAAGAGTATCCAGATGTGTTCCCAGAGGATATTCCAGAGTTTCCACCCAAGAGGAAGTTGAGTTTTCTATTGAATTGGTCCTAGGAACGGTCCAATTTCAATTGCTCCTTATAGGATGTCCCCTTAGAATTAAAGGAACTAAAGTCACAAATTGAGGAGTTGCTAGAGAAACATTTCATAAGACCAAGTGCCTCACCATTGGGAGCCCCCTTCTTTTAGTGAAGAAAAAGGATGGAGGTATGAGGCTTTGTCTGGACTATAGGCAATTGAATAAAGTGACGATCAAGAACAAGTACCCCTTGCCAAGAATTGATGACCTTTGGATCAATTACGTGGGGCAACCATTTTCTCAAAGATTGACCTTAGATCAGGTTACCATCAGATTCAAGTTCGGACGAGGATATCCCTAAGACGCCTTTAGAACTCGATATGGACATTATGAGTATAAGGTGATGTCTTTTGGGCTAACCAATGCTCCAGTATTTATGGATTATATGAACCGAATCTTCCGCCCGTACTTGAGATAAATTTGTAGTTGTCTTTATAGATGACATACTTATTTATTCAAGAACCGAAGAAGAACATGCGGAGCATTTAGGGCGGTATTACAGATCCTAAGGGAGAGGAAGTTGTATGCTAAATTGTCAAAGTGTGAGTTCTGGATGGGAGAAGTTAAGTTTCTCGTCATGTGATTTCATGAGAGGGAGTCTTTGTAGATCCCAGGAAGTAGAGTCCGGACTTAATTGGGGGACCAACTACGTGACGAGATTTTAAGTTTCTTAGGACTAGCCAGATACTATCGGCGATTTATTATGGGTTTTTCCAGCTAGCCCTACCACTTACGAAGTTACCCAAGAATGCTCAATTTCGGTGGACACGAATGTGAGAGTAGTTTTCAGGAATTAAAGCAGAAGTTGACTACGGCTCCTGTGTTGGTGTCACCTTACCCACATGAACCCTTTGAGGTTTATTTGATGCTTCCCATAAAGGACTAGGGTGCGTATTATGTAACAGAAATGTGGTTGAGACCCCATGAGGTGAACTATCCAACTCATGATCTTGAGCTGAGCGGAGTGGTTTTTGCTCTAAAGATCTGCGTCACCATCTTTATGGTGTACAGTCAATGTTTCTGAATCATAAAAGTTTAAAACATCTTTTTGATCAAAGAGTCGAATATGAGGCAGAGACGGTGGATGGAATTTCTCAAGGATTATGAGTTCAGTTGAACTATCATCTAGGCAAAGCAAACGTGGTAGCTGATGCATTGAGGAGGAAGTCCCTGAGTATAGCATGCATGATGATCAGGAAATGGAGCTAGTAGAAGGCTTTAAGAAGCTCAGCTTGGGCACGTCTATGAGCCCTGAAAGTGTGATGCTAGGTCAGAATCAGAATAACGAGCGAATTCCAAGGACGAATTTTGATTGCACAATCTTGAAGATCAAGAGCTTCAAGAGATTTTAAAATCAGCTCGTTCTAAGGAGTTGCCAGGATTTACTCAAGACCAGCGAGGTATATGGAGGTATAAAGAAGAGGTCTACGTACCGGCAAAGTGGTAACCTTAGGAATGATATTTTGAAGGAGGCACAGAGGCGAATTCACCATACACCCTGGAACTAGTAAAATGTACGGATCTTAAAGGAATGTTTTGGTGGCCTGGATGAAGAGGGATATAGTGGAGTTTGTTCGCAAGTGTTTAACTTGTCAAAAAGTCAAAATAGAACACCAGAAGCTTGCTGGAACCTTACACCCCTTAGAGATCCCAGAATGGAAGTGGGAAGGTATCTCTATGGATTTTGTAATGGGTTTACCGAGGACATCAGTAGGTCACGATGCCATATGGGTTATAGTGGATAGGTTGACCAAATCCGCTCATTTCTTACCCATTAAAACTAATTATCCTTTGGATAAGCTAGTTTCTTTGTACATCCAAGAGATAGTGAGACTACATGGTGTCCCTTCTTCAATAGTTTCCGAGAGGATCCCCGCTTTACTTCAAGATTTTGGGGAGCTTTCCAAAGAGTCTTTGGAACCAAGCTACGTTTGAGTACGGCGTATCATCCTCAAACTGATGGATAAACCGAACGCACCATAGAGACCTTGGAAGATATGTTGAGGGCATGTGTGATTAAGCAAGAAAGGAATTGGGATAAGCGCTTCCATTGGTAGAGTTTGCTTATAATAATAGCCATCATGCTAGTATTGGCATGGCCCCATATGAAGCCTTGTATGGAAGGAAATGTCAGTCCCCATTGTGTTGGTACGATTCAGGAGAAGTAAGATTGTTTGGACCGGATCTAGTTAATTAGACGACGGAACAAATCCAGAAGATTAAGGATAAAATCCTCGTTGAGAGACGTAAAAAGAGTTATGTAGATAACCGAAGAAAGCCTTTAGAGTTTAAAGAGGGAGAGCACGTGTTCCTTAAGGTCACACCTACTACTGCTAGGAGAGTCTTGAAGGTCAAAAGTTGTCACCTAGGTTTATAGGTCCTTTTCAAATTCTTCGACGAATTGGGTCAGCTTGCCATCAAATAGCCCTACCCCCGTCTTTATCCAATCTCCATGATGTCTTCCATGTATCTCAACTTAGAATGTACCACCCAGATTCCACCCATATCATTCAACCCGAATCTATACAGTTACGGACGACTTGACATTTCAAATGCCTCCCGCTGAGATCGTGGCATAGAGAGATCAGGCAACTGAGGAATAAAGCAGTGCAACTAGTCAAAGTAGCTTGGGGTGGGCTAGGAAATGAAGAATTCACATGGAGTTAGAGTCAACTATGAAGAGACTATCCGTAATTGTTTCCAGGTACGAAATTTTGAGGGCAAAATTTTTACTTAGGTGGGTGGTAATGTAACATCCTAGTTTTCTTCAGAATATTAATTGAGAAAAACTTAATAGGAATATTAGAATTCGGGAGAACGTGGTTATGATGAACAGTTCCATGAGCGAGTACAAAAAAAAAAAAATTGAATAGTACTTCGCCTGGAGCATCTTGGCCATTCGAAACTGAGAATTTGGGACCCAGAGGTGCCCCAAAGTTAGGAAACATGAAAATAAGGTTAGACATGTGTGGAAATGATAATGTTATGCTTAGAATTGCTTTACGGTAATATCGTAGGTCGGGTATGTTTGCCCGTTCGTAGATTTCGTGTGCGTTTTTAACACGAAAGATACTTTCATCACTACAACTAAATAATATCTACCTAATCAAGACAAGTGGAAGGCCAAGATTTAATCTTGGAATCCAAGATCAAATCCTAGCCATCCATCATAGCCTAGTCATCAAAACTCATCATGATCTTGGATAAATATCTTGGCTTGCATTTATTACAAGCCTAGTCACCAATCTTCCTCCCAAAGCCAAGCATCATTCTCGGCCATTCCAGGGAGAAATTAGAAGTTGGAAGTACTCCATAGCCAAGAGCTTCACCTTGTGTTCATCTCACAAAAACCCTAGCCTAGAATCATCAAAACCCAAATCTTCCTTCACAAAAATTGATCTACACTTCCACCTCTACAATTATAACCTATTGGAATTTCAGAAACCTCATCCTTCTTACACATCCATCATTGATCAGAGGAGGGTTTGAAGTTGTGTGGGAGTTTTGGTTGTGAAGAAATCCCACCTTGAAGCAAGCTAGAGATAGAAACTTGTTGAACCTTCAAGAGTAGGTTTTCTGCTTCCTTTTTGTGAAATTTTTCAATTCTGTTAGCTTGCCCTAATTCCAAAAATTTTGATGATATTGATGATTAACATATTGATATTGATGTATGAATTTTTGTGTTGTGTTTGGATGGTTTTAAAAGGTTTTCTCTCAAGTGAAATTGGAACTAGGTTGCTTGACTTTTCTTTTGTAATTCAGAACTTTTCACGAATTTTCTGAAATTTTGTGGGTGGTTTCATGAGCCATGAAAATTATATGTTGTAGTTAACCTTAAACTAAACACACTAATTTTCTTAGGGGTTAATTCTAAGGTTTGATGCCTCAAAAAAATTAGGAACCAAATTGTAACTTGCGTCTGAATTGTTAAGATCTAAGTAACAAACTTGCCCGAATTTTTCATCATAGCAATTGATTGAGATAGCTCCTGAAATTTTTACACAAGACTAATAACATGTTGAAATACCTCTGTGAATTTTCTTGTACCATGATTGCATCGAATTCTAGGGCTAAATATTTTGAGAACACATGTCTGGACTATGAATTTGTGGCTTTAGACCACTAGATTTTCCTATTTTATTGAAGTGGTTATATAACTCTGATTGCCTGAAATTTTTACAGGTTGTTTTAGACACATTGAAGTGTCATGTGAAATTTTCCTTAAGGTTGGAATGGTTGTTTGGTATGGTAACAAATTGTTGTACCTGGAATATCAATTCTCCAGATAATGAGATGTAGAAATGGCAAATTCTATCATAGTATGTACATATCTTACTGTATGTTTGAAACATATGGGAAAACAGAAACAAGGCTTAGAAAGAATTGAGAGGGAAGGCAAAAAGAAGGACTTCCCTAGAAAAAGTTATGAGTCGATAGATGTATCGGCTAGGCATAGACCTGAGTGATCCGGAAATGGAAAAAAATGAAGTTTCTGATCTTAATAGGAATGAGCTCATGTCCTAGCGTCTATGGTCCTCTGTGAAATTGTGAAGTGTGAATGTATCTCTCTGAGAATAAGCCTTCCCTATGTTGAGAAAATTGAGAAAGATTTGAGGAATGGAGTTTCGATTGTATATATTATTACTCGATTGATTATTGTGATATTATCCTTAGTTCCCTTGGTTT
Organism: Dalbergia oliveri; assembly: GCA_030441495.1. Classification (NCBI taxonomy): domain Eukaryota; kingdom Viridiplantae; phylum Streptophyta; class Magnoliopsida; order Fabales; family Fabaceae; genus Dalbergia; species Dalbergia oliveri. The sequence continues at coordinate 14,658,951 of JAMLFY010000013.1, read as the reverse complement.
TCAAGATTTCTGTGTATGATTTTGTATGAATATTGTATATGCATGAATTGCTTATGCCTACGTGTGTAGTATATAGGAACTACCCTATGAGAATTTTATAATATTCTCACCCCTGTTGTATGTATTATATTGTTCAAATTTGAGATGCCGTCCATGGTGTTTTTCTGATTCGCCACAATGGGTGTGGCAATATGATGCATTGGACCCCATGTACGCGTTGGTTATTCCCAGTTCCAGATCTACATGTTCTTTGATCGCTCCTTCAGGACTTCGGTCTTTGCCGCGGACTTCGACCACTTTTCCTTATGACGGTGTGCCCCTTCACATGGCCCATCCTATAGCGTTGAGCCCCTCGCTCCACCCGTATACGAGCCAGGAGACGCACCCGTTTCGTCATCCTCCTCATCTAACTCAGATCCTCTTGAGGACCACCGTGCCCGGAGAGGTGAGGTCATCACCCCGATGGCCAACGGTTTCCTGGATGAGGAGTAGAGTAATAGGATAGTCTTAGGACCTTACTAGCCTGCAGACGACGTATTATTAGTCTTCTTTTGTACGTTGCATCTGGATGTCATCTTAGCAGGTTGGGTTTTGGTAGGAGGAACTAGTCTTGTTCACTACAGAGATTTTGACTAATTAGGGGTTGTTTTGTGGTTACCTCTTATGATAATGTGCATACTGGAACTTGAGACTTAGGTCTATATATATCTATCTATTTTGGCTACGACTATATATGTGTATACTTCTTTATTACCTGATGTTACGACTAGTGCATATTCAAAACATTAGTAATACCCCCTAATTACCATGTTAGTACTCCAGGAGAATGTAGAAGTCTCAGGGTGTTACATTAATCTTCGTAGAGCCTAATATTGATTAGGTTTGCTTAATTACGTCATTAGGCTCACTATACACTATTCTAGGGGCAAAATCATAATTTTGCACTAAACTGATTGGGATCTTCCTGTCTCAACTAGACATCAAATACCACTCAAAAACATCATTCCAAACTTCTTGGAAAGTTTCGGGCTCAAACGACACCTTTTACCCTGAAAACACAGGAGGGGTATTTTGATCATTTTGAGCCGAAAGTTCTGAAAACGAGATTTTCACCTTGGATATCAAACATAACAGATATGATCCCCTTCAAACATTGAGTTGACCCATTGATCGTCGTAGCTCCCTCAAATTCCGGGTAAAAAAAGACCTCAGGTTCATTTTGGTCATTTGTACTAAAAGAGAAAATCGGGCGCTACATTACTCCCCTCCTTAAAGAATTTCGTCCTCGAAATCGTTACCTTGAAAAGCTCAGGTATTTCGTTCGCATCATAGATTCTCTAGCTCCCATGTATACTCCTCCGTCTCATCGCGTCCCATGCGACTTTCACCAAAGGAATGGACTTGTTCCTCAACTGCTCACACCTCCAATCCATGATCCTCATTGGTAGTAGATTGAAATTAGGTCTTCCCTTAACTGGACATGCTCTGGTTCTAGCACATGGCTAGGATTTAGATATATTTTCTTAGCTGGGAGACGTGAAGACGTCATGAAGATTTTACAGATTTGGAGGTAGGGCTATTTTGTAGGCAATTGTCCCAATTCTCGAAGAATTTCAAAAGGACCGAGAAATCGGGGACTCAATTTCTTGACTCTCATGGCTCTACCTATGCCTGACTGGGTTAATCCTTAAGAAAACATGTTCCTTCTTGGAACTCCAACGACTTTCGCCGCTTGTCCGCGTAGCTCTTTGTCCTTTGAGCAGTGAAGATTCTATCCTTGATCTTTCTTGTTTGCTCCATGGTTTCCCTCACTACATCCGGTCCCAAAACGCTTTGTTCTCCAGGATCATGCCAACACAAAGGCGACTGTACTTCCTTCCATACAAGGCTTCATACCTGCCATACCGATGCTCGCATGATAATTGTTGTTATACGCGGTTTATAAGTGGAGTACTTATCCCATTTCCCTTTCTATTCTAAAACACATGCCCTCAACATATATTCCAATGTTTGAGGGTGGTAAGCCATGCTCAAACACAACTTTGGACCAAACACCTTTTGAAAGGCTCCCCAAAAACGCGACGTAAACTGCGATCTCAATCCAAGATTATCCATGGAACCGTGTAACCTCACTATCTCTTGAATATACAACTGGGCTAGCTTATCTAGGGAAAATGTTATCTTGATAGGTAGGAATAGGCCCACTTGGTTAAACCTCCCACTATTACCTAAATAGCATCATGGTCGGCTTGGGTTCTAGGTAGGCCAGTCACAAAATCCATGGATATACCATCCTACTTCCATTCGGGATAGGCAAGGGTTGTAACATTTGAAGGCTTTTGTGCTCTATCTTCACCTTTTGACAGACCAAGCACCACTAACCCAGGTGACTACGTCTTTCTTCAATCTTGGCCACCAAAACATCTTCTTTAAATCCTGATACATCTTGGTGGCACTAGGATGGATGGTGAAGTGGCTTTTATGGGCCTCCTCCAAGAGACTTTCTTGGAGGTCACCATCTCGACATAGACGCCGCCCAAATCTCCACAACCCATCAGTCCCTTGTTCAAAACCTTCAAGCTTACCAGCCTTACCGCCTCAAGGGTCTCCCTAAACTCCTCATTTTCCACTTGTGCCATCATGACCTCTTTGCTTAAACCCACTGTTACGTAAGATGGCACATCTTCACACTTTTTCTTCTAGCACAGCACTTGAAATTCATGTCCCTAAACCTCTCTATCAGCTCAACTTCCTTGACCATCATGTGAGATAGGCATAATGATTTTCGACTCAGGCATCGCGACCACATTGGCCTGGCCGGGTGGTAACTTAAGCCAAAATCATAATCCTTTAAAAATTCCATCCACTTCCTTTGCCTCATGTTTAACTCCTTTTGATCAAAGAGATGCTTAAGGCTCTTGTGATTGGAGAAAACTTCAAACCTTACTCCCATATAAGTGATGCCTCCAAATCTTCAAGGCAAACACTATGGCGGCTAATTCTAGGTCATGGGTAGGTAGTTAACCTCATTGAGGCTTGAGTTGTCTAGACGCATAGGCTACCACTTGCCTATTTTGCATCAACACACAGTCCAAACCCTTTCTCTCAAGCATCACAATATACCTCGAAGGGTACATTGGGTCGAGTAAAACCAAATCTTGGGTTAAGGTTAGCCTTTCTTTCAACTCTTGGAAGCTCTTCTCACAATCGGGATTCCATGAAATGGGGTGTTCTTCTTAGTGAGCTTGGTTAGGAAAGGGAAATCTGGAAAATCCTTTGATAAATCTATGGTAATAGCCCGCGAAACCCAAAAGCTCCGTATTTCCGATACGGTCGGCTCACCCAATTCATTACGGCTTATATCTTACTAGGGTCAGCAGTTATACCTCCTTTCAATACTACATGTCCCAAAAACTTCACTTCCTCCAACCAGAATTCACACTTAGAAAGCTTAGCATACAATCTTTTCTCCTTCAGCACCTCTAAAACCAACCTTAGATGACTTTCATGCTCCTCGTGAGTCTTCCAGATGAGTATATCATCTATGAAAACGACTACGAACTTATCTAAATAGTGTCAAATCCTATTCATGTAGTCCATGAACAAAATGGGTGCATTTGTCAACCCAAAGGACATCACGACGAACTCAAGTGTTGTGTCCCAAGGCGGTTTTAGGTATATCCTCATCATCCTAATTTGGTGGTCTCCCAACCTTAAATCAATTTTGGAAAATACCACCGCTCCTTTCAACTGGTCCATGAGATCATCAATCCTAGGCAAAGGGTATTTGTTTTTCACCATTACACAATTCAATTGCCTATAGTCTATACATAACCTCATGCTCCCATCCTTTCTTAAAAAGAAAACCTGGTTTACCCTGAAGTACTAGGTCTAATAAAATTCTTCTTAAGCCTTTTAGCGGGTCTTTAGCTCTTTCAACTCCAAGGGTGACATTCTATAAAGGGCTATTGAGATAGGTCCCGTTCCTTAACCAACTCAATGGAGAACTTCACTTCTCTCTGGAAGATGTAACACCCTAACTCTTAACCTCATACACTCGAGTTGCATTTTCGTTAATTGTTAGTTGCTACTCCTTGTTTCAGACTCTTGACATGGCTTTCTTTAAAATACGAGTACTAAAAAATACGACTAAATTTTTCTTTTTGAACGAAAACTTGAAAATGCGAGCCGCGTACGCATACATAACGATTATCATACATAACACATAGCAATCAAATATACATCATCATGTCATTCACGAATAAATCATAGGAAGTCACAGCATATATTATAGTATCATATCATAAGACATAACATAGCATCGATGCCCTTAGAACTATAAGGACACCTAGGGTACCAAATATATTTAACGACTTTAACTAATGCAAAACGTAACCTAAATAGAGCTAGGCTAATCTTCACGCTTCCGCTTGCCCTATCTACCATTTCGACGACGTGAGTCCTATGCCCGTGCCTCAAGGTAGCTTACGATCAATCCCGCATCATTCTCGTCTTGGAGACGACACGGAGGAAAACAAAAGGGGTGAGAAGACTTATACAAGTTCCTCAGAGGGCTCCCCGACTCTAACACAAGTGTTATCGTCGTCCTGAGCCACTTTCGGGTTTCATTATGAAGAGGTGTACTTGCATAAATTCAATTTTTATTCTCAAATCTTATTATCCAGTAGGTTCCTTTTCGCATGGTCTTAATGTTATGAATGAAGTAATATCTTATGTATGCATGGCAATACTTCACATATAATCGACATGAGTAAATAACACATATAACCCAAGAAATCATGAAACGTATGCATGTATGTCTTTTACTACTCTTGGTGTTCCTTTCATAACTTGTTCCTTTCATAACCTTGTTCCTTTTATAACTTTGTTCCTTTTATAACTTTGTTCCTTTTTATAACTTTGTTCCTTTTTCTACCCTCATCATGGTCGCCAAAATCCACCCAACATGCCGGCCCTTCACTTTTAACATGGTCACCAAAACTCCTAATCACCTATCGCGGAGGAATAAGCTCATCCTAACTAGCCGTCGCTAGATTCATATGGGTAAAGAGGGGGAATCATATTTCTTTCTTTTATCATATCATTTCTCTTTTCTTGGATCACCCGACAACCCTTAACTCTTGGAAGTCATAATGGGATCATTTCCTCTTTATCATATCTTGTATGAATACAACATGAGCATGCAACCATTGAACCTTGTATGACATATCATATATTATTATCTTATGTTCTCATGCATTGTAAACATAGCGTACCACATCATCATAGCAACATGCCACCCATCCATACATTCTCATGCCCAAGGTATTTAAAACATTCACATACATAAAGACAACGCTCATTTCGACTCATTCTCACATCACATCTCCTTATCTTACGATATCTTATGCTTTGCCCCTTGCAGGTTTTAACCTTGAGTTCCAAATATTCTAATGTCCGTATTACATTTTTATCTCAACTAGGGTTCATTACCTATAATTCTTACTAAGTTTTATGTTTACTAAAAATCCAAACAGCACCTTATACTTAAGGGCAGAAATATCACATGCTTACGGGGCTAAATTTTATTTTTGACCCTTTCTAGATCCGCTCTTTCCTTTACGGCTTTATAATTAATTCCTAAACCAATTATGAGAGGTTCTTACACATATCCACTAATTATAAACCATTTTCCTTAATTTTAAACTTGCTGGAACAGAATGCATAAATTGTGCATTTAAAGGGTTCTAAAATTTCATTCTAAGTCCTTTATTGTTACTTACACTTATCTAACTCCTCTAAAACGTTCCTTGCTTCACTCAAACATAATTTTACACATTTTAACACCATAAAACAGATTTAATACAGTGGCCAAACATGAGAGGGCAGAACGAAAAGTAAAGCCCATAAGTCACACAATTTCATGAATTAAAAAGCATACAAGTTGCTAGTTTTCTCTTGGAATAATTTTAGAACCTCAAAACTCCTTTAGAAACCAATTTATCTCATTAAAATCATGTAAATATACATGAGGGCAGTAGCTAAATTAATTTTCTCATAAAATAGATTTAAAACATATAATCTCATTCATAATGTTCCTTAGGTACTCCTAAGCTTAGAAAAATTACCAAAACATGAGCTATGAACACTTGTGATTAGATGAACTCACACCAAGTCCATCTCATCACCACAAGGCCGAGGCTCCTAGGAGAAAGAAAATCACATTTTCTTAGAAACTTTACATAGGATACTTGGGCAAGTCTTTGAGTTCTAGACCATTTAGGTGGTGACATAAATTTAAACATGTTATGCAACTCATTTTACTCTTCTTTTAGAAAATAAAGTGAGAGCATAAATAAATATGAGGTGCACTCATTTGTTATCTTTAGAGTTTAAGTGATGACATAAAATATAAACATGCTAGACAAGAAAGTAAACATGAATGCAAGGTTCAATTCTTTATTTTAGTGCTCTAGGCCTCTTGGGTGTTTACCCCAAATCAACAATCAACTTTAAGGTTGAAATAAAGGCTTTGAGATTTATTAGTGATGATGCACATTCTTGTTTTAATCTTTAAGTTGCTTAGTGAGCTTGAAAATAAACATGCTATGCAAAGCATAAAAGTAAACATGGATGCAACTCCTTTTTAATCTTAACTAGAGCTCTTACAAGACTTTAAAGGAACATAAGAACCTCAACCCATTGTGTATCATAAAGCAAGCTTTAGAGTTCTTAGCACCTAGACTTCAAAGAAGCTTAAGGTTGTGAACCTCATCATCAAGCTCAAGAAATGGTCCAAGTGGCAAAAACCACAACAAACATTCAAAGAACCATTCTAATATTTTTACAAACCTTTTTCCCTAAAACCAAAACAAAGAGGCCGAAACCAAGAAGGAAAGAAATGAAAACTAGAGCTTGAACAAGATAAGAAAAGGAAACCAAAACCTTAGAGGAATGAAAGCCAAAGCTTTGAACTAGGAAAAACCAAGAAGGAACCGAAATCATAAGGGAAAGGAAATGGAAAACCAAAGCTTTGAACTTGTAAAAGAAAGGGAAAACCAATTTGTATATGGTCCAAGACCAAGATCCAAGCTTTAAGGTTTATCCCATGACAAACACCAAACTATCTCCATGAGACCTCATCATCAAGCTAAAGATTGGTTTATAAAATGGCCTCATGGCCGAAAATACAAGGAGGAAGAAAGAGTTTGAAACCAAGAGAAAACTAGAAACTTTTCTCAAATAAAGTAAGGAAAACTTGAAAGAAAACCCCTACCAAATGAAACCTTGAAAGAGATGATAGAAATCTTGATTCTTTGAAGGAAATGAGGAGACAAATCTTCTCTTTGTTGGGGATATAGGTTCGGCCAAGAGGAAAAACCAAGGAAAGGATTTTTCCTTGAGGAAACAAGCTTAAATGGAAAGATTGAGTGTTTGAGAGGTGGTTTGAGGTGAGGGTGGTGGTTCAAGGTGGTTTATGGTGGTTTGTGGTGGTGGAAAGCTTTCTTTGAGGGAGGAGGAAAAAGAACTTAGAAGGAGAGAAAATAAGAGAAAACAAGAGAAATTGCAAGAATGCACAACTTAGCAAATGATCTAAAAAAAATGGCCAAGCTTTCCAATGTGTGTTATTTATAAGAATGAAATGTTGTGGCTAATTTAGGGGGAGGGCTGGCCGAAATTCATTGGCCTTGGAATAAGGAAAATATCTTCCAAAGCTTGTCTTGGAAGCTTAGTTAAAATGCTAGCTTAGATGTAGTCAAATCCTAGCTTTTGCATAGCCTTTTTGGATGAAATTTGAACTCAAAATTTGTGGCTTTTGGGGGAAATTCTAACTAGATTAACAATTTTAAAATAATTCTTTTAGTAAAAAGGTGGTAGACAAATTTCCTTGATTTAAGGAAATTGGAGAGAGAAAAATACTATTTATTACTTTTTGATTAGACATCTTGAATTAAAGAATGTAATTAGAACTTGACTAAGCAATTTTAGTTTCTAACCAACCTTGATAAATCATTTTGACTCTAGATTAATTCTCAAAATAAATTAATCTTCGATTAGAGCCTAATATTGCTTAGGTTCAACTAATTACGTCATTAGGCGCACTGGACACGTTCTAGGGCAAAACTAATTTCGCACTAAACTGCCCCGGACCTCCAGGCCCAACCAAACATCAAAACCCACTTATAAACATCATTCCAAACTTCCTGAAAGTTCTGGCTCAAACGACACCTTTACCCTAGAACACAGGAGGTATTTGGTCATTTTGAGCCGAAGTTGAAAATGAGATTTTCACCTCGGACTCAACCTTACAAACATAATCCCCTTCGAACATTGATTGACCCATTCAAGGACGCCTGTCGCTTCCCTCGAATTTTGGAAATGACCTCAGGGCATTTTGGTCATTTTGCACTCAATCAAAAAAATCGGGGCATTACAAGAGTTCAGATTTCTCCGGAAATACCTCGGGATACTCTCTTACCACCGGAATATCATCTATGTGCTGCTCAAAGTCTACCTCATGTAGGGCTAGGACATATCCCTTAGTTTTCTCCATTATAGAAGACATCTAAGAATTCACATAAAGTTTCAAAGTTTGACTAGTTTTGCTATGGTATGACGAAAATAATAGACTTGGTGTAACAATCTAACAACACATGGTTAGCATAAAGCCAATCCATGCCAAGAATTACTCCTATGTCTTTCAAGGGTAAACAAATTAAATCTATGATAAAGGACCTATTATTAACAATAAGATGACAATTTAAACAACAGTGGAGGTATGTACAGGGATTGTTTGTAGGAGTAGAAACAATAAGGTCAAAAGGAAGCTTAGAGACTTTCAAATTCAAGATCAACACTAGCATGTGAGATAAAAGAATGAGTAGCACTAGAGTCATATAGCACATTAGGCTCTACCATTTAGTTCGACTTACCTTTCATGAGGTTGTTCTCTTGGCGTCCTCCGCATTAAGGGTGAAGAACCTCCCTTGGTGTTGCGGCCTGGGTTCTGACTTATGATCCACCACTTTTGCAATCCTTAGCATAGTAGCCGGGCTTGCCATATCGGAAGCATACTCTTGTTCCGCGTTGCAAGGAAGATTATCGTGATTCTCCCGCATCGAGGGCACACCGCCCCGTGAGGTCGAGGAAGTAGGAGGGCTCCTTAGGGTGCCTTGTTCTTGTTCCCATTGGGCCCTCCTTATTGGTTGTTGTTCTTGTTGTACGAGGACCGCCTACTCCTCCTTGTTGATGGTTACGGTTTCCGTGGCCATTGTGTTTGATCGTGGCCTTGGGTTTCGGAAAGGTTGGTTGTTAGGTCCTCTTTGTCTGTTGTTGATGATGTTGTCGTTGGTGTTGTTGATGCTGAACTGTTGGACCGGGGAAGGATGGTAATAGCTCCTCTGTTGATTCCCATGCGACGGCTTGAACCTGGGGGCTTGAGGTCCCAATCCTCGGGACGATCCGCCTCGCGACGCTTAACTTCTTATGTCCTTTTTATGATCCGGCACTTGTTGACTAGGGAGGATGCCCTAATCTCCATGTGTGCCATAGCAACATTAAGTTCAACCTCTAACCTGACCTCATACTTAACGCATTTCCAAACCTCATCGGATTTCCTTAGAAAACCCGAGAAACTTGATCAATTCTTCAAACTTCACCGTGTACGGGCGCAGGTCGATCCACCTTGGACCAATTGTATGACTCGATGTCCTTTGCGTTCCTTATGGACTTCGGGAAATACTCTTCCATAGAAGACATCTTGAAATTCCCGATAGCCGTGCCGTAGCTTTTAGCAGCCTCGTGCCCGCCCACCAAAACTCTGTGTTAGACTCCATCATGTAAGAGCAAAGGTGACCTTCTGTTCCTCCACATGCAACCATCCAGAATTTTCATGTTCTTGATCCACTCATCCGCCTGTCGGGATTCAAAGCTCTATGAAAGTTCGGGGATTGGCATTATGGTTTGAAATGGGCTTGTTCCACGGCCTTGAACAGCCTGACCTTGCTAGGATCCTTTGGTTTTATTCATGCGATCAACATGCGTTCCATCCCTCAGCCATCTGGCGTAGGCCTGGCAATCTCATTCCCTTGTTCTCCTTCATTCGCATTCCTATTTTGTCTTGGGTGCCATTGGTCCCTAAACACACAAGTCAACAAACATTGAGGTGATTAGGCTCAATATTCCAGCTAGATGAGCTAGTTACCATGGCACATGCAAGTAGCAGGGTCATGTATGTTATCCTAAGGCTTATCTCTAATAGCTAAGCACTAAACATGACATACTACCATAACATGCCTATAAAGCATGGGCGTCCAATCCTCAACTCTCCTGAGAATTGAACTCTATACCATAATGTAACACCTAATATTTAACCCAATACACCTAGGACATATTAAGATTAATTATTAGTTATTACTTCTTTTTAAAACTAGTTTGTAAAATTACTTAGCGGAAATACAGGAAATTATTTTTAAAAAAAATTAGATGCGTAATGTAACATCCTCCCAAGTACAACCTCATTCTTAAGCTATGATATCGTATTCTAGAGTTGTTACTTGTTAATTAGCAGACCTCTTAATTATCTATGGCAAGCTCGATTCATTGCGAGATAACTAAGCATAATTATATTAAAACATATTACAAGTAAACATCATATTCATTGAATACAAGTAAAATACAAAGGAAGCTCCTCTACGAGCTTTACTACATGTTTATCCTCTAATACATTTACATACATTTTTCCAACTTTCACTAAGTACAACAGAATAAAACGAGTAACTACTATACTATTGCGGTCCCACTTTCCTTTGTAGCAGCATCATCGTCCTCTGCTTAACCTAGGTCATCTAAACACAAACCATAGGGGTGAGAATTTTATAATTCTAGGAGGGCAACTCCCCAATCACAATCATAATGTCATTGTCATCGCCCCAAGCCACTTCGGTTTATTCAAAAAAACTGTGAGCATGTAATATATTCTAAAGGTTCATTTTAAGGTTCCAAAATCATCCTTCCGAAGTGGGTAACTTTTAACAATCAATCAGTACATGTACATATATCTAGAAGCTCAAACACATAGTAAGTAAATCTACTCAAAGGATTTCATATGATATGGATGATGCATGTGTCAAACAGGAAGTTATCTCAAAGTGACCTGGTTTCCATCATGGCCATAGAAAGCCAATTAGTGCATTTTTCTCTTTTCATTGACATAGGAAAGACTTAGTTTATACCCAATGGGTATTTTCAGTGGACAACTCCACAATAGATCCTTATACCCAACGGGATTTATGTGGATCACACCACACAAGGGAAATAGACCGCTTATCAGGACTAAGCTATTTATACGTGGTCATCGAACTTCATTTTTTTTCATTTCGAATCCTACACAGACTATTCCTAGCCTACGTCTACGACTCAAAATAAATTTTGGGAAGTTACTACTTTCGCCTTCCCTCATTCAATCTAAGTCTTGTTTCTATTTTGTCCATATGTCAGAACATGCACAATTTAAATTTATACATCCTTACAATGGCATCATATACTTTTCTCTTTTTAAATGCATACATAGGCCATATAGGCAATCATTCACATTGAAATTGTCATTCTTTTCTCATACTTCAATCTTTAAAATCTATAGCATGCATTTACATGTCATAAGTCACATGGCCAAACACTTAATATCAAATACACATGTCATACTAGAGCCAAAGTGACATTACATTCTCAATTCAAAGCATTGTTCCATTCCCACAATGGGAGAGTTACGTCCAGGCACAACATTTCATTATCATATCAAACAGCCATTTCAAGAGTCACAAAAATTCTGTATGACACTTCAATGTGTCTAGAATAACCTGTAAAAATTTCAGGACAAACAGAACTCTATAGCTACCTCAGTAAAATGTACAAATTTAGTGGTCGAGGGCCACCAATTCCCAGAACCAGGTGAGTTCCCCAAATTTTTAACCCCAAATGATTGAATTAATTCACAATAAAATTCACAGTAACACTTCAATATATTAGTAACTTCGTGTAAAAATTTCAAGAGTTAGTTCAATCATTTGCTATGGTAATAAATTTGGACAATTTACTGCCTCAACAATCAGGACATCATCGCCTCATTTCGATTTCTGATTTTTTTTGAGGCATCAAACCTTAAAACTAACACCCAAGAAAATTCAGGTAATTATTTTAAGATGTTTAATCCAACATATAATTTTTATAGCTCATGAAACACCCACAAATATTCCAGAAAATTCGTGAACCACTGCCTACAAGACAATAGAAATTCCAAACCTAGTCCAAACTTATTTTGATAAAAACCATTTTTAACACCATCCAAACACACCACCAAAAATCACACATCAATATCAACATAATATCAACCAAAAAACCTAGAAATTTTGGACTTAGGTCATGCCAAAACAGATCAGAAAAATTTGACAAGAAAAGGCAACAGAAAACTACTTTTGGCAACTAGTGGATCTTTGGTTTCAAGATAATCCAAGCTTGAATCCTTCCACTCCAAAGCCCCCAAACCCACTTCAAACCCTTCTTAAATCAGTGAGGTGTGAGGTACAAGAGAAGGTTTTGATAAGGAATGGAAATTTTGTTCGGTTAGATTGGTAGAGAATTAGGTGTAGAACATGTTTTGTGAAGAGATCTTGAGGTTTTATCAAGTTTAGCTAGGGTTTATGAAGCTCCAAGTTTGTTAATGGAGTTCGAGAGGAAGAACAATGGAGGAGAGCTTCTTGGAGTGTGCTGGACGAAATTTTGATGCAAGGAATGATGAGATATTGATTTTATGAGTTTATGACAAAATGCATAATAATTTCAAGTACAAAATGTTTTATTTTCTTAAGATAAGTCTAGTAATTTTTGTAAGCATCCTATTGGTTGTAATAAAGTAGTAATGGTGTGGCTTCTTCTAAGCCACACACTTGTCTAGTTAGGTGGCAAAATTTCACTAGTTCATTCGAACAAGAAACCTACATGAAATTTTACCGAACCGGTACACTTACATTATTGAATCTGATATTGCCCAAAAATTAATTTTAAGTATAAAATTATCATTCCCACCTATTTCTAACCTTATTCCCATGTTTTCCTAATTTCGGGATTCTGACCTTGAATTCTAGGGTTTCAGCTGTGGCTGGAGGGCCCACAAGGTTACTATTCATCCTTAAAAATTTTTTTTTTTGACAGTGTTGTTGGGCCGCCCTTATCATTGCTAAACTCTTAGATTTTTGAAATTACGATTAATAAAGCTCAAATTAATTTTTAATTAAATTTTAGGGTGTTACACGTAAAACAAAGTGCGAGCCATCGCGTACAACATAAGTGAAACGTAAATCAGAGAAAAATCAAGCAAAACAAAAACAATAAGGAACACCTCAATCATAGAAACATCCATCATAATATTAGTTATCATAGTTTAGTATATCATCCAAAACATAAAGGAAAGCATAAAGTTTTACCCATATACGTGGGTAGAGCTTGCAGGATGGAAACATAAAATACAAGACAACATAGAAAGCTAATACATGGAAAAACCTGCCAAAAGATCGATCCCCAAACCATGACTACTCCTCCTTTTATAAGGGCGTATCTTTCCTGCGCGAGCTAGCCTCCGTTGCATCACTTAATCTCACTACCCCTCCCAATATCCATGGAACTGTAGGGGCCGATCCCTCGAAAAGGATGGAGAAAGGGGATCTTCTGACGGTTCGCCTCCAATGCCTTCGCGAGGAACGTACTGGGGTAGCCTCCAAGATGATGGTCTACATTAGGTCCTCGCCATAGTGTTTGTCCTTCTCAAAAATCATATCATTGCCATAGGGAGAAGTTGGGGTGAAGCGAAACTAGAGACTAGAAAGCAAATGGGCATCCCATGTATGCAAAAATGCGAACAGCACAACGACCCTCAAAGTGGTAGGAACTAATGATCCAGGTCGTATGCACCTCCCATATCGGGTGTCAACGAAGATCACGAACGATGCCATCGCGGTCTTGGAGACGGACGGAGAAGAAAACAAAGAAGGGGTGAGAATCTTGCTAAAGAATCTCAGGAGGGAAACCTCCTATCTAATATCATCGTTTACGTCTACAGGAACCTTGGGTTTATTATAAAAAGGTTAGACATGCAAAGGTTCATTATGAGGTTTTTATAAAAGATAATTATCCAAGGTCTGTGTCTTTTATGAGGAATTAATGCATGTATTCGCATAGTAGAACACAAATGCATGGCAATACATAGCAACAATAAAAACATATCATTAACAAATAGGTCACACATAAGTGGCATGTAACTTTCACGATCAAACTTCCACTTTCATAAGTAAGATACTTTCTTTTCTCATTTCTCAACTTGTGACATCATGATCTTTTGAAAACAATAGTAACCGACCCCAATACTAGGATATGAGCTATATCTTAACTAGTCGTCATGAGTTCTTACTTATCCTCTTGATAATCGAATCATAATCATAATCATAAAAATAACAACCCCGACTCCTAGAGGACAGGGGACCTAAGGAGTCACCCATCATGGAACTTTCTTCCTTCTCTAAACGCATCAACTTGGCTTAAGACCAATGACTTTGTGCTTTGTCTGGCTAATGTCGATGCCCTACGGTTGTACCTTCTCTCACCGAAGCAGGAGAAGTGTATATCCCGATTTTCCTGGATTGAGTGCAAATGACCAAATGCCCTTAGGCCATTTCTACCCGAAATTCGAGGACAGCCGATCCGACCATCCTCGAATGGGTCAACTCAATGTTTGAAAGGGGTTGTACCTGTTATGTTTGATATTCTGAGGTGAAAATCTCGTTTCTAAACTTTCGGCTCAAAATGACCAATATCCTCTTCTCACGGGTAAAAGGTGCCGTTTGAGCCCGAATTTTCCAGGAAGTTTAGAATGATGTTTTAGAGTAATATTTGATGTTTAGCTGCTGAAGGTCCGAGTAGTTTTAGTACAAATTACCGTTTTACCCCTAGAACAGTGTACAGTGCGCCTAATGAAGCAATCAAACCTAAGCAATATTAGGCTCTAATCGAAGATTAATTTATTTCGATAATTAATCTAGAGTCAAAATGATTTATTAAGGTTGATTAGAAACTAAAATTGCTTAGTCAAGTTCTAATTACATTCTTTAATTCAAGATGTCTAATCAAAAAGTAATGAATAGTATTTTCTCTCCAATTTCCTTAAATCAAGGAAATTTGTCTACCACCTTTTTGACCAAAAGAATTATTTTAAAATTATTAATCTTGTTACCCCCCAAAAGCCACAAATTTTGAATTCAAATTTTATCCAAAAAGGCTATGCAAAAGCTAGGATTTGACTACACCTAAGCTAGCACTTTAACCAAGCTTCCAAGACAAGCTTTGGAAGATATTTTCCTTCCCTCCAAGGCCAAGAATTTCGGCCAACCCTCCCCCTAAATTAGCCACAACATTTCATTCCTTATAAATACCACACCTTGGAAAGCTTGGACACCTTTTTGATCATTTGCTAAGTTGAGTTTCCTTGCACTTTCTCTCATTTTCTCTCATTTTCCCTTCCTCTAAGTTCTTTTTCTTCCTTCCTCAAAGAACCACCACCACCACCTTGAGCCACCACAAACAACCATAAACCACCACTACCTCACCTTAAACCATCCCTCAAACACTTAAACTTTCCATTCCCAAGCTTAGAAACTCAAGGAAAAATCATCTTTCTTGAGAACCTTTGAAGGCCGAATCCTTGTTGCTCACCAAGAGAAGATTTTGTCTTCTCATTTCCTTGCAAACTCAAGCTTTCTTTCAAAGCTTTCAAGATTTCACTTGGTAGGGGTTTTCTTTCAAGTTTTCTTTACTTTCTTTGAGAAAAGTTTCTAGTTTTCTCTTGGTTTCAAACTCTTTTTCTTCCCCTTTGTATTTTCGGCCATGAGGCCATTTTACAAACCAATCTTTAGCTTGATGATGAGGTCTCATGGAGATAGTTTGGTGTTTGCCATGAGAGAAACCTCTAAAGCTTGGATCTTGGTCTAGGACCATATACAAACTCGGTTTTTCCTTTTCTTTGCAAGTTCAAAGTTTTGGTTTTTCATTTCCTTTCCTTTATGATTCCGGTTCCTTTCCTTGGTTTTTCCTAGTTCAAAGTTTTGGTTTTTATTCCTCTAAAGTTTCAGTTTTTCCTTTTTGCCTTGTTCAAGCTTTGGTTTTTATTTCTTTTTCTTCAATGGTTTCGGTTTTCCTTTCCTCTCTTGAACAAAGTTTGCTAAAAATGTTAAGGTAGCCCTTTTATGTTTGTTTGAAAGGTTGTCTCTTGAAAAATCGTTTCCTTGAGCTTGATGATGGTGTTCGAAGAACATAAGACTTCCTTGGTGTCTTGATGCTAAGAACTCTAAAGCTCACTTTATGATACATAATGGGTTGAGGTTTTTATGTTCCTTTAAAGTCTTGTAAGAGCTCTAGTTAAGATTAAAAAGGAGTTGCATTCATGTTTACTTTTATGCTTTGCATAGCATGTTTATTTTCAAGCTATCACTAAGCAACTTAAAGATTAAAACAAGAATGTGCATCATCACTTAATAAATCTCAAAGCCTACCTATTTCAACCTTAAAGTTGATTGTTGATTTGGGGTAAACACCCAAGAGGCCTAGAGCACTAAAATAAAGAATTGAACCTTGCATTTCATGTTTACTTTCTTGTCTATCATGTTTATATTTTACGCCATCACTTAAACTCTAAAGATAATAAATGAGTGCACCTCATATTTATTTTATGCTCTCACTTTATTTTCTAAAAGAAGAGTAAAATGAGTTGCATAGCATGTTTAAATTTATGTCACCACCTAAATGGTCTAGAGCTCAAAGACTTGCCCAAGTATCCAATGTAAAGTTTTAAGAAAATGTTGGTTTTTCAATGAAGCCATTTTGGCCTTGTGGTGATGATGATGGGCTTGGTGTGAGTTCATCTAATCACAAGTGCCCATAGCCATGTTTTGAAATTTTTCTAAGCTTAGGAGTACCTAAGGAGCATTATGAATGAGATTATATGTTTTAAATCTATTTTATGAGAAAATTAATTTAGCTACTGATCTTGCTTGGACTTTAATGATTTTAATGAGATAAATTGGTTTCTAAAAGAGTTTGAGTTCCTAAAATTGTTCCAAGAGAAAACTAGCAACTTGTATGCATTTTAATTCATGAGATTATGTGATTTTATGGGCTTATGATTTTGGTTCTGCCCTTCATGATTGGCTGCTGTACAAATGTTGTTCTAAGGTGTTAAAATGTGTAAAATTATGTTTGAGTGAAGGGAGGATCGATTTAGAGAAGTTAGAAAAGAATAAGTAACTTAAAAGGATCAAGAATGAGAATTCTAGAACACCTTAATGCACAAATTTGCAAAACTGTTCCAGCATAATTAATTCAAGTGTAAATGGTTCATAATCAGTAGGATATGCATAAAAACCTTTCATAAATGATTAGGTATTAATTACTAAGCTTAAGGTGATGATAAGGACTTAAAATAGGAATTCTAGCACACTTAGACATGGCAAAATGTGATTCTGTCCAGCAAAGCTAAATTGAGGAAAAGTAAGTTATAACTTAGTAAACATGCCTAGGAATCCCTCATAATTGGTTTAGGGATTGATTATGAAGCCTTAGGCGAAGACGGATCTTAAAAAGGGTCAAGAACGAGATTTTAGAGCCCCTAAGTATATGATATTTTTTTGCCCAAACTACATAATGCTGTTTGGAATTTTAAGTGTGCCTAAAACTTAGTGAGAATTTTAAGTAATGATCCCTTAGGTGTTATAAAAATCCTTAGTGAGGATTAGAATGACCAAAATGCAAGTTTAAAGCCCGTAAGGGGTCAAAGCATAAGATACTATGAGATAGGTGGACGAGAGTATGATTATGATGATGAACCTCGTGCACACTTATGATGATGTGGTTATGTTAAGTTCCTTGAGCATGAAACTTTATGTGCATAATTTGATTTGGTGATATGATGAAATGTTGTGTTTGAGATGCATAATGTTTCAAAGCTATGAATGAAATTGAGGAATATGCTCATGTGAACTAGAAAGTTATTGCAATGAGAAAGTTCCATGAAAATGATGCATGTGACTGAAATTATGTGGCATGACTCAAATTTGAGGAAATTCGGAGAGTAGCGTTATGCCGCCGAATTTCCGTCAAATTTGAGGGACAAAAGAAAGTTTTTGAGAAAAATGAAGTTTAAAGTTATATGCCGAGACGCATTTCTCCCGCTTCCTGAAGAGAAAGTAAACCCGTGGGGTATGGACGTCGAGCCATACCAAAGCGGACACAAGTCGCTGGCTTAACCAGTTGATGCGTTTCGAAGAATGAAAGTATATGATGTTTAAGGTGACACACCGAGACGTACTTCTCCTTCCTGAGGAGAAGGTAAAACCGTGAGGGCATAGACATCAGCCTGCCAAAGCGGACAAGTCGTTGGTCTTAACCAGTCGATGCGTTTCGAAGAAGGAAAAAGTCCCATGATGGGTGATTATGTTTATGATTCGCTTATCAAGAGGATAAGTAAGAACTAGTGACGACTAGTTAAGGTATGAGCTCATAGCCTAGTTTAAGGGGTGCGGTTACTATATTATTGGTGTCACAAGTATGAGAAAAGGAAAGATGTTCAAAGAAAAGTTTCATGCCACTCAAATGTTGTTTGAATTATTGTTTGATTTACCTAAAGTGCTGCCATGCATCCATGAAATATTATGTTGCATACATGCATTAAGAATCATTATAAAAGACATGGACCTTGGATAAATACCTTTGCGAAAACTCCATAATGAACTAATGCATGCTTAACCTTTTCATAATAAACCCAAGGTTCCTGGGACGTAAACGATGACACTAGGATAGAGGACTTCCCTACTGAGATTCTTTAGTAAGAATTCTCACCCCTCTCTCGTTTCTTTCCGTTACGTCTTCAGATATCGATGGCGTCGTTCGTGATTTTCATTGACCCGCCCACATGGGAGGTGCACTATGACCCCGAGCATCAGCCTACCACTTCAAGGGTCATTGCGAGGTGCGCGCTTTTGCATACGTGGGACGCCCTTTTGCTTTCCCCGTCTCCAGCTATCGCTTCATCCGACTTCACCCTTTGGCGACGACCTGATCTTTGAGAGGACACGACCCCGAGATGAGTAGACCCGTCGTGCCCTTCCTCGTCGAGCACCTTGTCCCAGTATGTTCCCGTCTCGATAGAGGCATCCTTCCTAGGGCTCTTCACCTTCGTTTCCCATGGGTCCTGAGGAGGTAGCGAGGACACGGTCACCCAGCCAGGCATGCGAGGCGCGTTCGAGCCCGAGAGGCGACCACGACGCGGAGGCCACACGTTCCCTCGATTGCTATGCCTAGATCCCCTCTTCGTTGGGCTACATCGAGGAGCTTCGTCAGTTCGGGCTACATCTCCCCAACGAAGATCGGATCGCCAGGAGGCTTGGAGAGAGGGTAGTGATAGTTAGGTGCTTATCTTTTGGGGTTGTTCCATGTATTTGTTATCATGTTTTCTTATTTTATGTCTTTGTACCTAAAGCTCTGCCCATAGTATGGGTAAGACTTTATGTTTTGTTATATTTCTATTGTGATGTACTAAACTATATTATCTAATGTAATGAGGAATTATGTTTATGATGGATGTGTTCTTTAATGTTTATGTTCTGGATGTTTTATTTATTCTTCCGCTTCACGTTGTTTATGTTACGCGCAAAGGCTCGCACTTTGTTTTATATAAATCATTTCAAAAAAAAAATTACCCGTATTTTTCCGCTAAGTATTTTATAAATGAATTTAAGAGAAGTAATAACTAATAATTAGTCTTGATACGTCCTAGGCGTATTAGGGTTAAATATTAGGGTGTTACAAGAAGTACGTCCCAGCTTGAACGCATCATCTGGTTAAGACCAATGACATTATCCACTTTGTATGGCCCCTATGACTATACCGTCCACGGGTTTCCTTTCTCCTCACCGTAGCAGGAGAAATGTAAGAATCCCCTGCGCTTTATGGACTGCCAACTGTCCCCACAAACCAACATTGTCCTTTCCATGCTTTGTCCTCACTTACAAGTTTCCTGGAAAACTTCCCAGAGGTCACCCATCCCAAAATTACCCCAAGTCAAGCACGCTTAAGAGTTCTTCCATGATGGGCTACCGAAAAGAAAGATGCATCTTTGTGGCATAGGTAGTACCAATCAATTCATATAGCCCTCCTTAAGTGTATAGTCTCATACCTATATAGACTTAGGATCCTCTCATTCGGGTGTGTAATCGGTTCATTCATGTATCTCTTCGCTTGGAGCAGGAGCCGCTCCTTGTCTGTTTCGCACGGCGATTACTCTGACCTATTCTCTGAAGTTACATGTGGTAATGTAACACCCTAAAATTTAATTAAAAATTAGTTTGAGCTTTATTAATCTTAATTTAAAAAATCTAATAGTTAGCAATGATGAACGGCCCAAGGACCTGGAAAAAAAAAAATTTTGAGTGATGAATAGTAACCTTGTGTAACACTTAGTAATTAACCAAATACACCTAGGTTGAATTTGATTAATGACTAGACTTTACTCTTTTTGCTTTGGTTCTTTCATCATATTTTGAAAATACTTAGTGAAATTACAAGCCATTTTTTTTTTAACATAATTGAAATCGTGAGCGCGCATAACATAAACGATTAAGCGGTACTAAAATAAGACATTTAAGAATCTAAATATATCATATTGGCTCCATCACATAACATCCATAATGCACATCACAACATATATACAATAACCTCACTCAAAAGGTGAGTTAAGTTCATACATCATATCTTACACCTTCACACCATAGGAAACTATTTATAAGGAAATTCATGCCCCTAAACTAGATAACCTTAAAAGCTGAGGAAGGCTACTCTAAACCGGATGTATAACACTCTTAAGACTACTTAAGAACTCTCTGGGCCACCGCTTGGAAACGGAAGAAACCCGATCATTGTCGAGCTTCCTCTTAAAGGGGCACACGAGATGCACCAGGCTGGGTCGCATGGACGATCTTCTTGCTAACCTCTGAAAACCTGTTTCCTCACTATCTCTTACACGTGGGAGAGTAGGAATAAGCTCTCAGAATAAGCATGAGTAGAAGGGTCCTTGAAGGATCAGTTCCAGCAGATTCCTCATGGATTATACTGGAAAACCATGGACAGAGATGAGGCGGATAAGAACGTAACATTCTTTCATCAAGTGGCGTGCATGTTCGAAAACTATTTCATCGCCATAGGGAGAAGTAGGAGAAAAACGATAATGTAGGGACAGGATGTGCAAATGGACGACCTACGTAAATAAAACACGAACCGAGCACCTTCCTTCAAAGTGATATGAATGATGCACCGGATCATAGTGGAATTCCCAAGAGGGGTGTCAACGACAGGACGAATGTCGCCATTGAATCTGAAGACAATGACGAAATAAAGGAAAGGGAGTGAGAATCTTAAAGAATTCTCAGGAGGTACTTCTTTATGGTGTCATCATCAACTCCAGGAATTTCTGGGTTATTATAAAATAGTGAACATACGAAGATTAAATTTTAAGTTCAGAAAATACTTTTACCGAGATTCGGCCAATTTTAATTATGCGTCTTATAATGCATCATAATCTTAACATGTCATATTTATAATGAACTTTTCTTTTATCATTACATCATATTCCTCATCATCATCATTAATATAACATGCATAGAAGAACATCATATTTCTCATCATCAACTCATGTATGTTATGCACAGAAGAATATCATAATAGCTACACATGGACATGGTGCACATAATTTATTTCTTTAGTACCTT
Source organism: Dalbergia oliveri (assembly GCA_030441495.1). Classification (NCBI taxonomy): domain Eukaryota; kingdom Viridiplantae; phylum Streptophyta; class Magnoliopsida; order Fabales; family Fabaceae; genus Dalbergia; species Dalbergia oliveri. Next base: position 14,637,091 of record JAMLFY010000013.1, on the reverse strand, counting down.
AGGTGACTTTAAAATCTTATCATCCTCATTATTTTCCTTGGGCCACCCTATACTCCACCCTTTTGGGAGTAATCTAGGTTATGAGCTCATACCTTACTAGTCGTCACTAGCATATACTTATCCTTTTGATAAGTTAAAGTCCTTACTCTACCCTTTTGAGAGAACAGTGTTAGGTGGCTAGAATCACCTTTTCACCACCTATAGTTTGATGGGTCCAGGATCATTTTCTTATAAATTTTAAGTCACCAATAAGTCTTTGCATGTTACAACTCGCAATTCATAATAATTCTAACATTTTTATTTACAGTCTTATTGGAATAATATATATCAACTATAATCATGCATCTGGAGATTCCCAGGAAAGAGAGGTGGGTCACAATGGACACGCTTAAATACCAAATCTTTCCTTAGCCAGAATCTTTCCAAATTGCACTCTTATAGGAATACACTTTCTTCCAGGAACAAAATATGTCCTTATTTCATGCATAAGTTTTCATTGTTTGCAACACAACTATAACATACAAACCAGGGAATCAATCAATGACACCAAATTCTTGATAAGCATCAAATCACATTTTAAGTACACATAAAATTACTAGCTTCCCATAAAATTCTTACAAAGTTTTAAAACTCTTTTAGAACTAATTCTTTTTGTTAAACTTGAAAGAAGTCATAGGACTTTAGGCCTAACTTAACCATGGGACCGATTTATAACTGAAAGAATGTTCATAGTTAAATCTTTCACTTAAGATAAAAGGAGCAAGTCTTGAGCTTTAGAGATTTAGGTGACATCTTAGAATTATTACCATGCTATGCAACCTTATTTTAATCTTATCTTTATAAGGTGATAGCTTGGAATTATAAACATGATATGCAATTCCATTTCTTTATCTTTAAGATTTAAGGTGATGACTTGAAAATTAAACATGATGCAAGAACTTAGCGCAGGAATCCGCATAGAACCAGGAGGAGAAGAGAATCTTAAGCAACCGGAGCGCGGTAGTCGCATAGGACCGGTGAGGGAGAAGAGAATTACATTTTTTTTAAGCTCCAATTCTCAAGACTTCTTAAAGAATAAATTCTTTAACTCCAATTATCTCATTTCTTCGCTTATGATTCATAGGCAAGTCTTTGAGCTCTAGGATTTTTAGGTGATGACATAAAATAAACATGCCATGCATTGATTCTTTTAGCCATTATAAAATAAAGTGAGAGCATAAAATAAACATGAGATGCAACTTCTTTATTATCTTTAGAGATTAAGTGACAACTTGAAATTTAAACATGAAATGCAAGCTTGAAATTTAAACATGAGATATGCAAGTTCATTTATTTATTCTTGAGAATTTAGTTATGACATAAAATAAATATGGATGTGCAAGACATAAACTTAAACATGGATGCAAGTTCACTTGATCTCTTTACTAGAGCTCCTTCAAGACTTTAAGAAAATTATGATTTCAACCCAATATATGTATCTTAGCAAGACAAAGTAAAAAAATACATATTTCATATTCAAACCTCAAGATAAAAACATTATTCTTTAAAGTTTTGCATTAAATGGAATGTTCAAGCTTTAGAGGCCTAACTTGTGATGGATTTACAACCCATATTCAAGGTCCTCATCATCAAGCCATCATTTCATTCCTTCCTAGGCCATTTGGCCGAAACCATGAAAGGAAAATAAGGAAAGAAAAACTGAAATTTTAGAAGCTTTGGAAACTAGTGAAACCTTCAAGTTTTAGAGATCTAACTTGTGAAAGCTTTGCAACCAACACTCAAGAATCTCATCATCAAACCATGGTCTCATCATAAGCTAGGCCATATGGCCGAAATACTTTAAAAAGAAAGGAAGAAGAAACTGAAAATGAAAACTTAAAAGAAAGCTCATGAAAACATCATTTTTGAGCTAGAAACATAACTTGTCTTAGCATAAAATGAACTTAGAAACACCTCCCTACCTAATTTGATTTGAAAGAAAGGAAGAGAACTTGGTTTCCTTGAGTGAAATGAAGCAAAATATCCTTGAAAAGCTGAAGGGAGAATTTGGCCAAGAGAAAGAAAGAAAGAAAGCTTTTGGTGCTCCTAAGACTAGAATTTGTGTAAGTTATGAACTAAGCATCTAAACTATCTTCAAGCATGCCTATTTATAGAGATTTTGCAGCTCATAAATGGACAAAGGAAGGAAGGAAATCTGACCAAAAATTAGAGAAAAAAATAAGGAAGAAAAATCATTTTGTTTGGTGGCTTAAAACATGGAATCATGTTTCCATGTTTTCATGATTCTTTGTTTTCATTCTTTGGATTTTTGTGTAATAATTTTCTGACTTATTACTCAATAATTCAGCCATTACAGCCTTGTGGAAGAGGATTTTGTGTGTTCCATGTATTATTTAGGTGTAGGCAAGGTATTCATGCAATTTAGAGAATTTACGGTTAAGGGCTTAAGTGAATTACTAAGCAATTTGGGTGTTTTAAGCAATTTTAGGTTCTAATCAATCTAAATAAATAATTTTGACTCTAGATTAGTAATTAGAATTTAATAAGCTTTAATTTGAGCCTAATATTGTTTAGGTTTCGTTAGACAAATCGAAAATCTCAAAATTTGCAAAACTCACAAACGACAGGGCAAAACGGTAATTTAACCCAAAATCCTTGGACCATCCCACTTAACCAAGGGTCATTCATAACTTAAAAACACCTTTTAAAATATTTTAGTGAGGTTTGGACTCTTCGGCATGCAAATCGGAGTTAAAACAACGGAAGGGCGTTTTGGTCATTTCGCGCGTCGAACTCAAAATTGAGATTCTTCTGCTCTATTAACACACATAGCACAAACAATCCTTTATTATCCTCAAAACATCCCCTTGAGGATGGGTGGGGCCCACGATCCTCATTTTCCGAGAAAATCAGGGCATTTTGGTCATTTTACACATACAGTAAATTTGGGTTTGCAATGCTTGTACGAATTGCTCCTAACTTCTCTTCTAACATTATATTCCTTTATTGAGAATTGTTTGGTCTCAAATTTTATATAATATTTACCTACGGTAATTTGGTAATTTCTAATGATAGTAAAGATTACAGGAAAATTGGGCATTACACCTTGTGTAACACCCTAATAATTAACCCAATACACCTAGGCAATGTCTATTAATTACTAGACTTTACTCTTTGCTTCAGTTCCTAATCATGCTTTGAAAATACTTAGTGAAATTACGAGCCATTTTTTTTTTTTAAACATAATTGAAAACGTGAGCCGCGCTAACGTGAATGATTTAGCAAAATTTAAAAGACACATAGGAATTTACAAACATCACATCATAATATATTGGCTCCATCATACACATCCATAATTACATATCATATAGATATTTTGCCTACCAACAGAATAAGACTAAGTGTAGGCAATCTAACAAAACATAAATAATATATGGATGGAAGGACATCCATTAATGGCACCTAGTTATAACACTCCAGGGATAGGGATAGATATCTGAAATATACGAGTGAAACTAGAGGATCAAGTTCAGCTACCCTGAGAGCCTCAATGTGATTCACGAATGCTTCCTTCGTTTTGAAGACGAGATGGAAAGAAAAATAGAGGGAGTGAGAAACTTATAAAAAGAATCAGTAGGGTACTCACCTCATGATGCATTGTGTCATCATCATCGTCCCCAGGAACCTTGGGTTATTATGAAATAGTGAGCATGCTAAGATTGATTTATTAAGTTCAAAAATATACTTTACCGAGGTTCGTCCTTTAATCATGCGTCTTATAATGCATCATAAACTTAGCATGTCATGTTCATAATGAACTTTTCCTTTTATCAACACATCGTATTCTCATCATAATATCATAAATACTATGCATAAAAGAACATCATATTCCTCATCATCAAATCATAAATACTATGCATAGAAGAACATCATATTTCTCATCATCATATCATAAATACTATGCATAGAAGAACATCATATTTCCCATCATCATCTCATAAAATGCTATGCACAGAAGAACATCATACCATAATAGCTATGCACAAGACATAGTGCACATATTTCATTCTTTTAGTGTCCTAGGTGACTTAAAATCTTGTCATCATCATCATTATTTTCCTTGGGGCCACCCTATACTCCACCCTTTTGGGAGTAATCTAGGTTATGAGCTCATACCTTACTAGTCGTCACTGCATATACTTATCCCCTTTTGATAAGTTAATGTCCCAACTCTACCCTTTTGAGAGAACGGGCTAGGGCAAGAATCACCTTTTCACCACCTATAGTCTGATGGGTCCAAAGGATCATTTCCTCATAATTTTAAGTCACCATTAAGTTTTGCATGTTATATCATAATATAACTCTGAATTCATAATCATCAAGATGCATAAACATTCTCATTGTTTGCAACAGCAACTATATCATGCAAACTATGAAGTCATTCAATGATATCAAATACTTAATAAGCATCAAATCACTACATAGACTTATCATTTCAAACTTCAAAGAACCATCATCTTAAATTCTTACCGAAAATCTTAAACAACCGAAACTTTAGAATCGGGTAATCTTAATTATCAAACTAATTAATCATGCATCTAAAGGATTCATTATCATCATTACCATTAATTATAAGCCTTAAGAATATTATTAAACTATATGGGACAGCATAGGCAGCAAGTTATATTTAAGGCTTCACTGTTAGAAGTTGCATTTTTAACCCTTTCTCTTAACGGCTTTCCTTATGGTGCTAAAATTAATTACTAAACCAATTATGAATCATTCTCTAGAAATAAACCATGATTATCACAACTTCAAACATATTAAACCATCATCATACAGTAGTACTAAATCAATTAGTGACCGAATCATGAACCTCATATAATTGCTAGAAGTCACATTTCAAGTACACATGTGATAATTGGTTTACCGTAAAATATTTGTAAAACCTTGAAACTCCTTTAGAAACTAATTCTTTTTGTTGAAATTGAAAGAAGTCATAGGACTTTAGGCCTTCCTCAATCATGAGGCCATTTTATACATTGAAAGAATGTTCATGATTAAAATTTTCACTTAAGATAAAAGGAGCAAGTCTTGATCTTAAGAGATTTATGTGATATCTTAGAATCATAAACATGCTATGCAACCTCATTTTAATCTTGTCATTATAAGGTGATAACTTGGAATTATAAACATGATATGCAAACCATTTCTTTATCTTTAAGATTTAAGGTGATGACTTGAAAATTAAACATGATGCAAGAGCTTGAAATATAAACATGATGCAAGAAACTGGAGCGGCGTAGTCCGCATAGGACCAGTGGAGGGAGAAGAGAATCTTAAGAAGTCCTAGCGGAATCCGCATGGACCGGTGAAAGGAGAAGAGATTATTATTACATCTTTTTAAGCTCCAATCTCAAGACTTCTTAAAGAATCAATTCTTTAACTCCAATAATCTTATTTCTTTGCTTGTGATACTTGGGCAAGTCTTTGAGCTCTAGGATCTTTAGGTGATGACATAAAAATAAACATGTCATGCGTTGATTCTTTTAGCCATTATAAAATAAAGTGAGAGCATAAAATAAATATGAGATGCATCCTCTTTATTATCTTTGAAGATTAAGTGACAACTTGAAATATAAACATGAAATGCAAGCTTGGAAATTTAAACATGAGATATGCAAGTTCATTTATTTATTCTTGAGAATTTAGTGATGACATTAAAAGTAAACATGGTTATGCAAGGCATAAACTTAAACATGGATGCAAGTTCCTTTTATTTCTTTACTAGAGCTCTTCCAAGACTTTAGAGAAATATAAATTCAACCCAATATATATATCTTAGCAAGACAAAGTGAAAAATACATCTTTCAAGTTCTAAACTCAAGATCTTTATTTTTACATCATAAAAACATCATTCTTTAAAGTTTTGCATCAAGTGGAATTTTCAAGCTTTAAAGGCCTAACTTGTGATGGATTTACAACCAACACTCAAGGTCCTCATCATCAAGCTATCATCATATTCCTTCTTAGGCCATTTGGCCAAAATCATTAAAGAAAAATAAGGAAAGAAAAACCGAAATTGTAAAGCTTTAAAAACTAGTGAAACCTTCAAGTTTTAGAGGTCTAACTTGTGATGGCTTTGCAACCAACACTCAAGAACCTCATCATCAAACCATGGTCTCATCATAATCTAGGCCATAAGGCTGAAATGTTTTTAAAAGAAAAGAAAACAAACGAAATTGAAAGCTAGAAGAAAGTCCATGAAATCATCATTTTTAGCTAGAAACATAACTTGTCATAGCATAAATGAACTTAGAAACAACTCCCTACCTAATCTGATTTGAAGGAAAGGAAGAGAACTTGGTTTCTTGGAGTGAAATGAAAGAAAATATTCTTGAAAACTTGAAGAAAGAATTCAGCCAAGAGGAGGAGGAAATGAGAGCTTTTGGTGCTTCTAAGAACTAGAATTGTGTAAGTTATGATCAAAGGCTTCTAACACCTCTTCAAGCATGCCTATTTATAGAGATTTTGAAGCTCATAAATGGACAAATGAAGGAGGAAGGCTGATGGATTTTCATGGGGAACAAGGGAGGAAAATCATTCCTTGTTTAAGGCATGTTTTATGCCATGTTTTAGGGAATTTTTGGCATTTTGTTTTAGTGTATCTTTGGGCAATTATTCTGATGCATAATGGCATCAATAATTTCGTCCATTACAGCCCAAGGAGGAGAAATTTGTGTGTTCCATGCATTATTTAGGTGTAGGTAAGGTATTCATGCAATTTAGAGAATTTACGTTAAGGGCTTAGGTGAATTAGTAAGCAATTTGAGTGTTTTAAAGCAATTTTAGGTTCTAATCAATTTAAATAAATAATTTTGACTCTAGATTAATAATTAGAATTTAATAAGCTTTAATTTGAGCCTAATATTGCTTAGGTTTCGTTAGACGAATCAAAAATCTCAAAATTTGTAAAACTGGACAAAGAGGGGCAAAACGGTCATTTTACTTAAAAATTGCCCGAGACCCCGAGCTTAACCAATGGTTAATCATGGCTTAAAAACACCTTTTAACACATTTTAGTGAGGTTCGGGCTCAGTTTGGCATGCAAATCGGAATTAAAACGCAGGCGCTTTTGGTCATTTTGTCCAGCTCAAAATTAGGATTCTTCTCCTCTATTAACACACATAACACAAACAATCCCTTATTAACATCAAAACATCCCCTTGAGGATGGGTGGGGCCCACGATCCTCATTTTGAGTAAAATAACCTCAGGGCATTTTGGTCATTTTACACGTACAGAAATTGAGGTTTGCAATACTTGCACGAATTGCTCCTAACTTCTCTTCTAACGTTATATTCCTTTATTAAGGATTGTTTGGTCTCAAATTTTATATAATATTTACCTATGGTAATTCGGTAATTCCTAATGACAGTAAAATTACAGGAAAAATTGGGGCGTTACATTAAGCTCATGGGCCGTCCAGCTTAAACCCTAGATTTGAGCTTCTAAGGTGCCCGAAATTAGGAAAACATGGGAATAAGGTTAGAAATAGGTGGAATGATAATTTTGTACTTAAAATTAATTTTCGGGTAATATTCGTTTAATTGGGTATTGTTACCCTTCGGTGAGATTTCATGGAATTGTTTTAACACCAAAAGATATTTCCATTATAACCAATGAATATTCATCTTAGAGTGTGAAGGCCAAGATTTAATCTTGGAATCCAAGATTAAATCTTAGCCATCCATTGTTGCTTTGTCACATAAATGATGATTACTTCACTAAATATCTTCAATTGCATTTATTAAAGAAGCCTAGTCATATTTCTTCCCAAAGATACATCAAAATTTAGCCAGCCTAACAAGAAACCTTCATTTCCATGAGCCAAACTTGCATTTCAACCCCAAAAACACTAGCCTAGAGTTGTTAGAACCTCTAACTTCCTTCACTAATCTTAATCTACACCTCATACCTACAATTCTAACGATTGAAATCTTAATTCTCCATCAATCCTCACTTTGATATCTCACTTCCTCACAGCCAAAGGGAGGTTTGTGGCTTGATTTGGAGTCCTTGTAGTGAAGAGAAATCAATTAGAGCATCTTTTGGAGTTAGAACTCTTCAAGCATCACAAGGGTTTTTGCTACCTTTTCTTGTCCAATTTTTATGATCTGTTTTGGCATGACCTAGATCTGAAATTTCTGATTGTATTGATGGATGATATGTTGATATGGATGTGTGAATTTTGTTAGTGTGTTTGATGGTATTAAAAAGGGGTTTTTATCAAAGGAAATTGGGACTAGGTTGGATCCTAGTTTTCCTACTTGTAGTCATTAATCATTTTCTAGTATATTTGTGGGTAATTAAATCATCTACAAAAATTATATGTTGTAGTCAGATTCAAATGACTACATGAATTTTCTTGGGTGTTAATTTTAAAGTTTTCTGCCTCAAGAAAATCAAGAACCAAATGTGTCTGAATGCTGTCTGTTGTTAAATCTAATAACAAACTTGTCCGAATTTATTATTATAGCAATTGATGGATCTAGCTCATGAAATTTTTATTTTAAAGTTAATAACATATTGCATTGTAATTTTCTTGTGCATTGGTTCCATCAATTTCTAGGGTTAAAAATTAAGGGAACTTGAATTGCTGTGAATTGGTGGCCCCTGACCACTAGATTTGTATATTTTATTGAAGTAGCTATAGAGCTCTGTTGTCTGAAAATTTAAAGGTTATCCTAGACACATTAAAGTGTCATACAAAATTTTCGTGGCTCTTGGGATAGTCGTTTGATATGGCAATTAAATGTTGTACCCAGAATAATAACTCCCAAGGTGCTAGAATGTGAGAATGGCTGGAAATTTATGATAGTTTATATTTATTCAAGTCTATGGTATATGAATGCATGATAGTGACTTTAGGTTTGGTTTATGAGAAATGAATGAGAGTCACTTGTGATTGATTGTTTATATGTGAACTTGATGATGATATATGTTCTAAGTAGAAATGAAAGTCCCCTATATTATGTGAAGGGCATTAAAGGTCCCCTAAATGTGTAAAGGCATGAAAAGTCCCCTCTATTATGTGAAGGGCATGGGAAAGTCCCCTCTATTATGTGAGGGACAGAAAGTCCCCTTTAATATAGAATGGGCACTAATAGATAGGGTTGATGTATATAAGATTTTTTTTTTATATATGAGAGCATGTAAAGTTTAAGTAAATTACTATAATGTTAAGTAGTATGACATATGTACATCAAGTTATTGGATAATAAAAGCGACCTACTTCAGAAAATGGTTCTTGAACTTTAAAATGAACCTTTGACATATGCTGCATGATCACTCTTTTCTTAATAAACTGAAGTGGCTGGAATGATATAATACTTGTAATTGTGTATTTGGAAATACCCATTGAGAATTGTATAATTCTCACCTCATGTGTTTGTGTTTCCGTATTGTCTCCAAGTTGAACCAGAAGGACTATGAGGCTGCCTAAACAGGAATTAGAATTTCATTAGTATAGAGTTAATGCTTTCATTATGTCATACTTAGTGGAATGAATATGTATGTAGATGTAATAGGGAATGGATATGTATTAAAGCTCATAGTAGAGCTTCCTTTTGTACTTAACTATGTATTCAATAAAGGTTGTGTTTCTTTGTCATATGTTTTAATAGATTACGCATAGGTATTATACGAGTTAGTCAAGCTTGCCATAGATATTTAAGAAAGGTCCGCTAAATTAATAAGTAACATTTCTCAAGCACGATGCCATGATTTAAAGATATTATTTAAAGATAAGGTTGTGCTAAGGAGGATGTTACAAGAAATGCATCTCACATGTCACATATAAAATCTTTCTTTTCAAAACCTTCTCAAGTCCCTCAATTTATCGAAAATTTGGTAGCATAAATACTATACTCCAATTTCCTCAATTTGAGTCATGCCACATAACTCAAGCACACATATCATCCTCATGAAACTTCTCAATTAAATAATCTCTAATTTACAAGAGCATATTCTACTAATCATTTATGTTCCGCATTCTCATGCATCTCAAACATGGCATACCACATCATCATATCAATCATGCCACAAATACACATATAGTCTCATGCTCATGATATTAACATATTCACCTCATTATGAGTATGCCACTCGGTCATGCTCACATCACACCTCCTATCTTGGTGTCTTATGCTTTGGCCCTTACGGGTCTTAAACTTGTGTTCCAATTATTTATCCTTCATTATGGATTTTTATAACACCTAAGGGACCATTACCTATAATTTTCTCTAATGTTTATGAATTATAACATAACCAAACAGCTCTATGTCTCTTTGGCAGAATTTTACCTCATGATTACGGGTCTAGAATCTTCGTTTTTGACCCTTTCTAAGTTCCGTCTTTGCTAGGGCTCTATAATTAACTCCTAAACCAATTATGAGGGATTCCTACACATATCCACTAATTATAGACCATTTTCCTTAAGTCCAATTATGCTGGAACATAATTACAAGCTTGTGAATTCTAAGTGTTCTAGAATTCACATTTTAAGTCCTTTTTAGTTATTTGTTCTTCCTAAACTTCCTTAAATCGCTTTTCACTTCAGCATAATTTTACACATTTTAACACCTTAGAACAGAATTCATACAGGGCCAAACACCAAGGGCAGAATCGAAATCATAGTCATCATATAGTCACATAATCTCATGATTTAAATGCATATAAGTTGCTAGTTTCTCTTGGAAGTCATTTTAGGAACTCAAAACCCTTTTGGAAACCAATTAATCTCATTGAAATCACATAAATATTTGCTAGGTCAGTAGCTAAATTATTTAGCTCAAGGAATAGATTTAAAACATAAAACTTTGTTCATAAAGTTCCTTAAGTACACCTAAGCTTAGAAAAATTCCAAGACTTAGACTATGTGCACTTGTGATTAGATGAACTCATCCAAGTCCATCATCATCATCACAAGGCCAAAAATGGCATCCTTGAAATGCCTCCATTTTCTAAAACTTTATGCAATATACTTGGGCAAGTCTTTAAGCTTAGAATATTTAAGTGATGGCATAAACTTAAACATATTATGCATTTGTTTTACTCTTCATTAGAAAATAAAGTGAGAGCATAAAATAAATATGAGATGCAACCTCATTATTATCTTTAAAGATTAAGTGATAACTTGAAATATAAACATGAAATGCAAGCTTGGGAATTTAAACATGATAATGCAAGTTCATTTAGTTATTCTTGAGAGTTTAGTGATGGCATCAAAATAAACATGCTATGCAAGACATAAATATAAACATGAATGAAAGTTCATTTTATCTTAACTAGAGCTCTTACAAGACTTTAAAGGAACATTACAACCTTAACCTAATATGCATCTTAATAACATAAAGTGAGCTTTAGAGTTCTTAGCACCTAGACTTCTAAGAAGTCTTTGGTTTTGAACTTCATCATCAAACTCAAGAAAATAGACACAAAGCTCAATACTTTGTCTAAACAAAATAAAGAACTAAGTCATATTCTTTATTTTATTGCTCATGGGCTTCAATCTAGAGTAAAACTCTTAGAAACAACTTTAAGGTTGGCAAGGGTAAGCTTAGAGCTCTTTGAAAACATAGGTAATTTCTTTAACAAACTTTTGTGATCTACTTAACATTTTAGCAAACTTTGTTAAAACAAAGGAAGAGGGAACCGAAATCTTTATGGGGAAAAGGAAGAAAAACCAAACTCTAACTAGGGAAAGAAAGGAAAACCGAAACTTAAGCCAAGAGAAAGGAAAGAAATCAAGAGCATATATGGTCCAAGACCAAGTTTTCCAAGCTTTGGAGGTTTCTTGTAACACCTCCTAACTACTCCACCACTCGAAAGGAGCATCGTATTAGGAGAGTATTACTCCCTGATTATACTATAGGCTAATCGAGAGATATAAATAATTAACATACAATAAAATAAAAACATAAGGTAACGCCAACTACCAAAGCTCCACTATATACATATATTTTGTACACAACTATCTTTACATATGTGCAACCAGGAGATAAGTTAGAGCACCTACGATGCTACATAGGGACTTTTATCAAAAAAACCTATCGATAACATAAAGCCTAGCCTACTATTAAGATCCAAAAATCGCAATATGTAACATCCTAGTTCTTTTCATAAATTAATTGAGGCTTTGTTAATGAGAATATTAAGATTCTAACATATGTAGTAATGATGAGAACAACTTTATGTTCAAAAAAAAAAAAAAAAAGGACATAAATAGTGTTTTGCCGGGCTGCACCCGCCCTTGGCTAAACCTTAGTTTAGGACCGAAGGTGCCCGAAATTAGAAAACATGGGAATAAGGTTAGAAATAGCTAAAAAGTGAATATTTTATACTTAGAATTAATTTTCGGGCGATACCCATTTTCTTGGATGGTGTTCACCCGTTCGTGAAATTTCCTGTGATTTCTAACATTTAGGTGGTTAATCTTACAGAATAATGGAGTTTATCCTTTCAAATGCCAAATGAATGGCTAAGATTTCATCTTGGATAGAAGATCAAATCTTAGCCATTGATATTTGTTCTTTTTATTGAAAAGAAATCTTGCTTTATGATTAACCAATAACATCACACCTTATAAGATCAATATGACCCACCTAACTTCCATAAAATTCCCTAACCTTCGGCCATGAAGAAACCAGAAAGCACTCCATTTTTCTCTTCTTAAAAACCCTTGACCATCTTGAGTTTCAAGCTCAAAAATCCTAAGCCAAACTTGATCAAAATCAGAATCTTCCTTCACTAGACTTGTTCTACACTTCAACCTCACAAGTAGAACCGATTAGAATCTCTAAATCTCACCTTATTACCTCATCCATCACTGATTAGAGAAGGGTTTGGGTGTGTTCTAAGAGTTTTGGGGTGAAGGACTTCCATTTTAGAGCAAAACTAAAGACAAGGATATATTAGCCTTCAAGGGTAGGGTTTTCTTGGGCCTTTTCCATCAAAAATTTTCTGAAACATTTGACAAGTTTTAGTTAGATTTCTGTCTATTGATTGTTATTATGTTGATATTGATGTATGAATTTTTGTGTTGTGTTTGGATGGTGTTAGAAAATGGTTTTTATCACAAGAACTTTGGACTAAGCTGCTGGATTTTCGGTTTTCCTGCAAGCAGTAATTATGCACGAATTTTTTGGTATAGTTGTGGGTAGTTTCATGAGCTATAAAAATTATATGTTGAAGTTAACATCTTAAATCAACTACATGAATTTTCTTGGCTGTTGATTTTAAGGTTTATTGCCTCAAAAAATCAGATCCCAAAATGAAACTGATGCTGTCTTGATTGTTGCAACTGAAGCAATATTATTGTCTGATTTTATTACCATAGCAAATGATTGAATGGACCTTCGAATTTTTACACAAAGTAGATAATATATTGAAGTGTCACTGTAAATTTTATTGTGAGTTATTTCAATCATTTTCTATGGTAAATAATTAAGAGAATCCTGGTCTGATCTGTGAGTTGGTGGCCCGACCACTAAATTTGTACAATTTACTGAAGGAGTTAGAGAGATCTGTTGTCTTGAAATTTTTACAGGGCCTCCTAGACACATTGAAGTGTCATGGAGAATTTTGGCAACCCTTGAATCGACCAGGTAGGAGGGAAAATAAATTTTTCTACTTAAGCACAGATTTTGCCAACCTGTTGAACCTGAATTTCAAATGTTGATTTAGTACTATAATGACTTGTAATTCAACTAAGGTGTTACAATGAAAGCATACTATGAACTCTAATGATTGATTTATTATGAGGAAAGAATAAGGATTACATGGTGCATGAATGCATATATATGGTTTATGCTTGCCTTGGGGAAAGAGAGAAAAGTACTAGAATTAAATATGCGAAAAGAGAATTTATACATTTCACGTGTGCATACTTTTAACATATAGGGGAAAGAGAAACAAGGCTTATACTTGGGTTAATTAGGGAAGGCCAGTAAGGACTTCCCTAGGGATTTGTGAGTTGATGGATGTATCGGCTAGGAGTAGAACTGTGTGTGATCGGAAATGGAAAATGAAGTCCGATGACCACGGAATAGGAAAGCTCATGTCCTAGCAGTCTATTGTCCTTTGTGGAACTATCTAATGTAGACACCTCTTGATGTGATATTAAGCCTCCCTTATGTTAATAAAAAGAGAAATGCACTAACTGGATTCCATGGCTCCAAATAGCGATGCATAATTCATTATTGTGGTGTATCTTGATTTCACATAATGTACATACTTTGGTGGTGGATCTTATAATTCTTGCATGAGTATTCTTATGTGCATTCAGTTGATGTTGATTTCTGGATCGTATATGAGGGATTATGAGAATTTTATAATATTCTATCCTATGTGCATATATGTTGTATTGCATTCAGATGCCATTAGCATTCTCCCTTGACTCCCCCAATGGATGGCATTACGACTGACTTCAACTCCCTGGATGTTCCTATTCCCGGTTTGCCTATGTATTCTTCAGCGTTTGAGTGTTTTTGTGTTTACCCCAGAGTTTGACCCGGTTCTCCATATGATGTGTGCCTCTACAACCTTGACGTTTTTGTAGCCCCACCAGGCACCACTTGTGCCCCTTCCATGCGACCTCCTCATCATCCTCTCACTCTGAACCCGCGAGGGCCCAGGACGCCCTGGGAGGCGAGGCTATTTGGCGTGGCCAATGGTTTCCTGGAGGATCAGACGGGATTTTAGACTTTTGGCGTGTACATAGTAGTAGTGTGGTGTTAGGACTTTACTAGCCTGTAGTTTGATGTACTATTAAATGTTTTCAGTCCATTTGTATCTATATGTTGTTTTTATCCGGACACATTGAGCAGGCTAGGCTTAGGCGAAGGCTAGTCCTAGTTACGAGGTTTCTGAATGAGTTGGGGTCGTGTCGTTGCTTTACTGATGTAGTGTCAACTTGCAACTTGAAACCTGGTGTTCATATATGTATAAATGAGTTTTGCAACATATGTATCAAGTCTCTTTATCACTTATATGTCAACTAGTATAGTTTTTGATTTGGAGTAACACTCTGCTAATTTCTATGTCAATACTAGTAGAACATGGAATTAGGAGATGTTAAAGTATACACATAAAATGGATCTTATAACTTCAAATAGAATCAGTCTTGTAGGCTGGCACGGCCCATCACTACACCTGCAACTACATACAAGTCAAAAGTCCCTATAGGTCTAACATCCTCCTAGGCAAAACCGTTGGCCATCGGGATGATGGCCTCACCTCCACCTGGCGTTGGACCCTCCATGGGTCTGAATCCAAGGAGGAGGATGAAGAAGGTCCATCTCCAAGAGGGGGCATAGGTGGTAGGAGGAGGTATGAACATAGCTGGGTGTGCCATGTGAGGGGCACACCATCAAAAGGAAAACCTGGGTAAAACTCTGTTGAAAACGGAGCTACTAAAAGAACGAGTGAAGAAAATATATGCTCGGATCTTGGGAATATGCTACTACATACAGCGAATCCAACTCTGCGTCATAATGCCACCTCCACTCCGGCGAATCAAGAAAGAAGATCACGGTCGGCATCTGCGGATCTGAGCACAATACAACATACATGCACATAGGGATGAGAATATTATAAAATTCTCAAGGGAAATCCCGTTAGCATAGATAGGCCTAATTAATGAGGTCATTCATGTAAGTAATATTATATTAGGTCCCATACAAAAATGCTGATAGAATTAGCAATAATAATAGTACATATTATCTTATAAATAACCAACTTAATTTCATACTGTTACCTTTTCTTTCATATAGGGAAGGCTTGATTTCACACTCAACATTCGCAGTGGATAATTTTATAAAGGACAATAGACTACTAGGACATTAGCTCATTCCTATTCGTGATCATCGGACTTCATTTTTTTTTTCACCTCCGAATCACACACAGTTTATTCCTAGCCGATACGTCTACCGACTCATACCATTCTTAGGGAAGTCCTTATTTTTGCCTTCCCTCTTTAACTCATATAAGCCTTGTTTCTATTTTCCCCATATGTTAAAACATGCCCAAGTTAGGAGTTATAGATTCTCTTTTGTCATGTTACCGTATCATGTATTTCTCTTTTTACAAGGCATGGCATACATCACTCATAGGCATTCAATCACATTAGGGTCTCATTTATATCTCTTAAATAACTCTTTAAAGTAACTATCATGCATGAATATAATTTATACCTGGACTAAGTGTCATTTTATCATCATTTTAGTGCTTTACCATTTCAGCACTTGGGCTGATTCACTATGCTAATAGTAGCATTTTATTTCTATATCAAATGGCCAATTCATATGCCACAAAAATTCTCACTGACACTTCCACATGTCTAGAATAACCTGTAAAAATTTCAGGACAAGTAGATTCTCTAGCTACTTTAGTAAATTGCACAAATTTAGTGGTCAAGGACCACAAATTCACAGACCAACCCGGTTCTTAGAATTTTTAACCCTAGCAAATGATTGAATTAGTGCACAATAAAATTCACAGTGATACCTCAATATGTTATTAACTTCAGGTAAAAATTTCAAGGATTCATTCAATCATTTGCTATGATAATAAAATCGGGCAACTTTATTGCTTCAGTTTCAACAACTTAGGCAGCATCAGTCACAATTCGGTTCTTGATTTTTTTGAAGTAGTAAACTTCAAAGTTAACACCCAATAAAATTCATGTAGTTAGTTTAAGGTGTTTCTTCAACATATAATTTTTATAGCTTATGAAAACACCCAAAATATATCAGAAAATTCGTGCATAATTTCTGCTTGCAGGACAGCTTGAACTCCAGGCTTAGTCCCAGATTTCCTTTAGTGAAAACCCCTTTTTAACACCATCCAAACCCACCACCAAAATTCACACATCAATAACAATATATCATCAACCACATACCATCAAAATTTTAAAAAGTCAGAACAGATTAGCAAAATTTTCAAGAGAAAGAACTATGAAAAACCCTACACTTGAAGGCTAGTCTATCTTTGTCTCTAGCTTGCTTCAAGATGAGAGTCCTCCACTCCAAGACTCCCAAAACACCTTCAAAACCTCCTCTGATCAGTGATGGATGAGGTGAATATGATGAGGTTTGGAAATTCTAATCGGTTGGATTGGTAGAGATTGAAGTGTAGATCAATTTTAGTGAAGGAAGGTTTATGTTTTGATGGCTCTAAGCTAGGGCTTTTGGAATTTGAAGCCAATTCAAGCTCTTGGCTATGGAGGAACCAGCTTCTTCTCCTTCCTTCTGAAGTGGCCGAATGGTGTGGCTTCTTAAAGAAGCCTTGGTTCATGTTTATCTCTTAAGTGATGATGTCATAATGTTATGTAATAGTCTAGGATAGTTTCTAATCTTTAAAGATAAAAAGGATGGCTATGATTCAATTTTGTAATTCAAAATTGAATCTTAGCCATTCATGTAATGAAAAAAGATAAGGTTAATCATTTTGTAAAGGTTAAATTAGCTTTTTGTTAGAAATCCACATCGAAATTTCACCGACAGGTGAAATACCGTACCCGTAATCCCATATTACCCGAAAAGTAATTCTAAGCATGAAATTTTCATTTCTAAGTATTTCTAACCTCATCCCCATATTTTCAAAATTTCGGGACTTTGTCCTAATCTAGGGTTTCGCTTGTCCCGAGCCTGGGCCGCAAAACACTATTCACATTTTTTTTTTTTATAAAATCATTGAATCACTCTCATCATTTCTACATTATTGGATTTTGAAAATTCCAACTAATAAAGCTTAATTTAAATTTTATTTATTTATTTATTTTTTTATATGTATATATATATCTTGGATGTTACATTTCCACCCACCTAAAAAAAAAATTTTGCCCTCAAAATTTCATACCTGGAAACAATTCCGATGATCTTTCCTCATGTTTGCCTCTAATTCCCATGTGTATTCTTCATTTCCTGCTCACCCCAAGCCACTTTTACTAGATGCACAGGCTTAGTTCTAAGTAGCTTGACTCTCTATCAACGATCTAATAGGAGGGGCTTGAAATGTCAAGTCATCCTTTAACTGTATGGACTCAAGTTCTATAACATGGTTTGGGTCCGATGATAACCTCTAAGTTGGGAGACATGAAAGACATTGTGAAGGTTAGATAATGGGGGTAAAGCTATTTGGTAGGCAATCGTTAAGAATTTGAAAAGGCCCAATGAACCTAGGTGACAGCTTCTTAACCCTTAGTGCTCTCCCTATCCCCATAGTAGGCGTAACCTTTAGGAATACATGTTCTCCCTCTGAAACTCTAAAGGTTTTCTCCAATATCGCGTAGCTCTTTTGACGACTCCTAGTAAGATTTTACTTCGATTTTCTGAATTTGCTCTGCGGTTCACCAATTAGGTCCCAACACCCCTCCTCGAGTCATACCAACATAACGGAGATTGACATTTTCGTCCATATAAAGCTTCATATGGGCCATGCCAATACTAGCGTGATGGCTATTATTGTAAGCAAATTCCACCAACGGAAGCAACTTATCCCAACTTCCTTTCTGTTCAATCACACATGCCCTTAGCATATCTTCTAGGGTTTGTATGGTACGTTCTATTTGTTTCGAGGAGGATGATAGGTCGTACTTAAACAAAGTTTGGTTCCAAAGGCCTTTTGGAAAGCTCCCCAAAATCTTGAAGTAAATCTCGGTCCCTATCAGAAACTATTGAAGAAGGAATACCATGTAATCTCACAATTTCTTGGATGTACAAGGAAGCTAATTTATCTAAGGGATAACTAGCTTTAATGGGTAAAAAGTGAGCAGATTTGGTTAATCTATCCACTATCACCCATATAGCATCACAACCCGATGACGTCCTTGGCAAACCCATTACGAAATCCATGGAGATATTTCCCATTTCCATTCCGGGATTTCTAAGGGTTGTAAGGTCCCAGCTGGCTTTTGATGTTCTATTTTAATCCTCTGACAAGTTAGGCACTTTCTAATAAACTCTACTATGTCTCTCTTTATCCCCGACCACCAAAACATCTTCTTGAGGTCGCATACATTTTACTAATCCCAGGGTGTATGGTGAATTCGCCCCTATGAGCCTCCTTTAAAATTTCATCTCTGAGATTACCACTTGCAGGTACACACACCCTACCCTTGTACCTCCATATACCTTGTTGGTCTTGAGTAAATCCTGGTAACCTCTTTGCTTGGACAAACTTCAAAATCTCCTGAAATCCTAAATCTTCATGTTGTGCAGCCAAAATCCGCTCTTTAAACTCACTTGTGACCTTTATTTGTCCTAACATAACACCCTGAGGGTCAGAGACATATCCAAACTAAGCTTTTTAAAGCTTTCCATCAATTCCATCTCTTTAATCATCAAACATGCTACACTTAAGGTTTCCTCAGGGCGTCAGCAAAACATTCGCTTACCCGGATGGTAATTCAAACTGAACTCATAATCCTTAAGGAACTCCATCCATCTCCTTTGTCTCATATTTAATTTTTCTGTCAAAAAGATATTTTAAACTTTTGTGGTCAGAAAAACATTGAACCACACCATATAGATGGTGTCGCCAGATCTTTAGAGCAAAGACCACAGTGCAAGTTCTAGATCATGTGTTGGATAGCTTACTTCATGGGTTTCAGCTTGCGAGAAGCGTAAGCGACTACGTTTCAGTTCTGGATTAACACACATCCCAAACCCTTCCTGGAAGCATCACAATAGACCTCAAAGGGTTCATGAGGATCGGGTAATACTAATACTGGGGCCATGGTCAACCTTTGCTTCAACTCTTGGAAACTATTTTCACATTCCCGTTCCACTTGAAAGGGGTGTTCTTTCTGTCAACTTAGTCAAAGGTAGGGCTATCTGAGAGAAGCCCATAATAAAACGTCTATAGTATCTTGCTAACCCTGAGGAAACTTTGAATCTCAATCACGTTGTTGGTCGATCCCAATGAAGTACCCATTTCCACCTTACCTGGATCTACGGAGATTCCCCCTCGTGACACTATATGACCTAAGAACTTAACTTCTTCCATCCAGAATTCACACTTTGACAACTTGGCATACAATTTCCTTTCTCTTAGGATTTGTAACACAATCCTAAGATGCTCCGCATGCTTTCCTCACCCTTGAATAGATAAGTATGTCGTCTATAAAGACAACCACAAATTTATCCAAGTAAGGGCGAAGATTCGGTTCATATAGTCCATAAATACAGCCGGAGCATTGGTTAATCCAAAAGACATCACCTTATACTCATAATGTCCATATCGAGTCTAAAAAGTTTTGGGAATATCCTCATCCCGAACTCGAATTTGATGGTAACCTGATCTAAGATCGATCTTTGAGAAATACGGTTGCCCCTCTCAATTGATCCATGAGGTCGTCGATCCTTGGCAAAGGGTATTTGTTCTTGATTGTCACCTTATTCAACTGCCTATAATCCACACAAAGTCTCATACCTTCATCCTTTTTCTTTACCAGGAGAAGAGGGGCTCCCCATGGAGAGGCACTTGGTCTAATGAAATGTTTTCCCAACAACTCTTCAATCTGTGACTTTAATTCCTTCAACTCTAAAGGGGACATCCTGTAAGGGGAAATTGAAATAGGACCCGTTCCTGAATCAATTCAATGGAGAATTCAATTTCTCTTTTAGGAGGAAATTCTGGATATCCTCTGAAAGACATCTGGATATTCTCTCACCACGGATTCCACTCAACTCATGATCACCTTCAGATTTCACTAGCTGAGAGGAGAACATATTCCTTACGGTCCACCTTACTAGAGTTAGGTGTCACTAGGTCTAAGTAAAAAGAAAAGGGATCACAGGGGTAGAAAGTGAGGTAGAAAGAAACATAGCAACTCTATTTGGGCAATGTAAAAGAACATCATTGGGTACTAGCCAATCCATACCTAAGATTACATCTAAGCGGACAAGGGAAGACAAACCAGGTTAGCAATAAATCTCCTAGTACCTATCTGAAGAGGAAGATTCATGCATGCATAACAAGTTCTAATAGGACCAGGGAAAGTAGATACAAGAAGATCATAAGGCAATTCAGACAAATAATTGTAACTTTTGTACACAGTCATGGGAGATGAAAGAATGAGTGGCACCCGAATCATACAGGTATACCTAGGATATTACCATTTATTTCACACTTACCCCGGATAGATCGGCAAATTGAGAAGCTTCCTTGGCACTTATAGTGAAAACGCGTGCATGTTGTTGTGGTTTGGGGTGGTTGCTGACTTTTCTTGTTGGGGCACTCGAATATCTTGTGTCCGCTTCCCGTCGAAACAAACAATTTGTGTTGCCCAGGCAAGGCCCGTTTCCATGGTGTTTTCCACACTTAGCACTCTCGTCCATCTCTTGGCATTGGGACTGAAGTTGTTTTGCTCGTTCTGTTGTTGTTAGGTGGAAATCTTCTCCTAGGTGATTGACAGGCTTGAACGGGGGCCTTGGGGTGCTAATCCTCTTCTAGCATTGTTTTGCGCATACTTAAAGCTTGCTAGCTTCTTGTTAGACTCCTCCACCCGGGCATTTATTTACCAAAGTAGGATAGTCTCAAATCTCAGGAGGCTCCCTTGCTTATATCTTCACGCAAACCCCTTCATATTTCATACACTTCCAAGCTTCGTGGGTCTCATTGGTAAATCGTAGAAAACTTGCAAAGCTCTTCAAGTTTAGCAGTATACTCCGCTACACTCATAGGTCCTTGTTTAAGAGCCATGAACTCTAACTCCTTCGCGTTCCTCAGAGGAGGAAGTATTTATGGTAGAAAGCCTCTTTGAAGACATCCCAGGAACTTCAGCCGGGAAGCGTCAAATAATCCCTGGTGCCAACCCACCAAAATTCCGCATATGCCTTTAGCATGTAGGTGGCAAAAGCCACCTTTTGAATCCTCTGCAGGGAGCAGAAGATCTTTTCATCGCCTTGATCTATTCTTCGCTTTACAGGGGTTAAAAGCTCCTCGAAAAGGCGGGGGGTTTGCCTTCCAAAACAGCAAATTTCTATATCTGCATCCCTTCGTTTCCTCCAAGGTTACCCAGATTTTGATTCTCATTATGGTTAGCCTTTCCATCATTTGGTTGGCAACGGAGCTTGTTCTCTCATTGCCGCCGCCATCTCAAAAGGTATTCATCGTTTCAGCGTTGTTTCCGCTCCGCTCCTGTTTGCCGATTTGAAGTCATTGATTCCTGTCACACCAAACAAAACATTGAGTTGATCAGGCTCAATACCATTCCAAGTGTGGCAGGAACCCACAACATTTCTAACCCATGTCATACACACACGTATATCTATATATGCATCTTAATGCATAACAATTACTATAGAAGCATAGCTAGTCCAATCCTCAGGCTGAGAGGATAGTCCTTAATACCATAATGTAACACCCTCCTAACTACTCTGGACTACTTGAGTAGTAGCATCGTAATTAGGAGAGTATTACCCCAATTATACTATAGGCTAATCGAGAGATATAAATAATTAACATACAATAAAATAAAAACATAAGGTAACGCAACCACCAAAGCTCCACTATATACATATATTTTGTACACAACTATCTTTACATATGTAACCAGTAGATAAGTTAGAGCACCTACGATGCTACATAGGGACTTTTATCAAAAAAACCTATCGATAACATAAAGCCTAGCCTACTCATATTAAGATCCAGCAAAAATCGTATACACATAAAATGGATCTTATAACTTCAATAGAATCAGTCTGGAGGCTTGGATGGTCCCATCACTACACTGCCAACTACATACAAGTCAAAAGTCCCTATAGGTCTAGCATCCTCCTAGGCGAAACCGTTGGCCATCGGGATGATGGCCTCACCTCCACCTGGCGCGTTGGACCTCCGATGGGTCTTAAATCTAGGAGGAGGATGAAGAAGGTCCATCTCCAGGAGGGGGCAGGGTAGGAGGAGGTATGAACACAGCCGGGTGTGCCATGTGAAGGGGCACACCATCAAAAGGAAAACCTGGTCGAACTCTGGAGTGAAAACGGAGCTACTAAAAGAACGAGTGAAGAAAATATATGCTTGGATCTGGTACGCTACTACATACAGTGAATCCAACTCTCATCATAATGCCACCTCCACTCCAACGAATCAAGAAAGAAGACCATGGTCGGCATCTTGGATCTGAGCACAATACAACATACATGCACATAGGGATGAGAATATTATAAAATTCTCAGGAGGGAAATCCCGTTAGCATAGACAGGCCTAATTAATGAGGTCATTCATGTAAGTAATATTATATTAGGTCCCATACAAAAATGCTGAGAGAATTAGCAATAATAATAGTACATTTTATCTTATAAATAACCAACTTAATTTCATACTGTTACCTCTTTTCTTTCATATTGGGAAGGCTTGATTTCACATCTGAGCAACATCTGCAGTGCATAATTTTATAAAGGACAATAGACTGCTAGGACATGAGCTTATTCCTATTCGTGATCATCGGACTTCATTTTTTTTTTCACCTCCGAATCACACACAGTTCTCTTTAGCCGATACACTACCGACTCATACCATTCTTAGGGAAGTCCTTATTTTTACCTTCCCTTTTTAACTCATATAAACCTTGTTTTGCTTTTTGTATGTTAAAACATGCCCAGTTAGGAGTTATAGATTCTCTTTTGTCATGTTACCGTATCATGTATTTCTCTTTACAAGGCATGGCATACATCACTCATAGGCATTCAATCACATTAGGGTCTCATTTATATCTCTTAAATAACTCTTTAAAGTAACTATCATGCATGAATATAGTTTATACCTAGACTAAGTGTCATTTTATCATCATTTTAGTGCAGTTTACCATTTAAGCACTTGGGCTGATTCATATGCTAAGGAGCATTTTATTTCTATATCAAATGGCCAATTCATATGCCACAAAAATTCTCATCGACACTTCCACATGTCTAGAATAACCTGTAAAAATTTCAGGACAAGTAGAGCTCTCTAGCTACTTTAGTAAATTGCACAAATTTAGTGGTCAGGACCACAAATTCATAGACCTGTACCCTTAGAATTTTTAACCCTAGCAAATGATTGAATTAGTTCACAATAAAATTCATAGTGATACCTCAATATGTTATTAACTTCAGGTAAAAGTTTCAAGGATTCATTCAATCATTTGCTATGATAATAAAATGTACAACTTTATTGTTTCAGTTTCAACAACTTAGGCAGCACCAGTCACAATTCGGTTCTTGATTTTTTTGAAGTAGTAAACTTCAAAGTTAATACCCAATAAAATTCATGTAGTTATTTTAAGGTGTTATCTTCAACATATAATTTTTATAGCTTATGAAAACATCTACAAATATATCAGAAAATTCGTGCATAATTTCTGCTTTAGGACACCTTAACTTTAGCCTAGTCCAGATTTCCTTTAGTGAAAACCCCTTTTTAACACCATCCAAACCCACCACCAAAATTCACACATCAATAAAATATATCATCAACCACATACCATCAAAAGTTTGAAATAAAACCAGGAGAACAGATTAGCAAAATTTTCAAGAGAAAGAACTATGAAAAACCCTACACTTGAAGGCTAGTCTATCTTTGTCTCTAGCTTGTTTCAAGATGAGAGTCCTCCATTCCAAGACTCCCAAAACACCTTCAAACCTCCTTTGACCAGTGATGGATGAGGTGAATATGATGAGGTTTGGAAATTCTAATCGGTTGGATTGGTAGAGATTGAAGTGTAGATCAATTTTAGTGAAGGAAGGTTTATGTTTTAATGGCTCTAAGCTAGGGCTTTTAGAATTTGAAAGCCAATTCAAGCTCTTGGCTATGGAGGAACCAGCTTCTTCTCCTTCCTTCTGAAGTGGCCAAATGGTGTGGCTTCTTAAAGAAGCCTTGGTTCATGTTTATCTCTTAAGTGATGATGTCATAATGTTATGTAATAGTCTAGGATAGTTTCTAATCTTTAAAGATAAAAAGGATGGCTATGATTCAATTTTAAAATTTAAAATTGAATCTTAGCCATTCATGTAATGTAAAAAGATAAGGTTAATCATTTTGTAAAGGTTAAATTAGCTTTCTGTTTAGAAATCATATTGAAATTTCACCGACGGTAAATACCATACCTGGTAATCCCATATTACCCAAAAGTAATTCTAAGCATGGAATTTTCATTTCTAAGTATTTCTAACCTCATCCCCATATTTTTAAAATTTCGTACTCTGGGTCCTAATCTAGGGTTTTGGCGTCCGACAGCCTTTGGGCTCACAAAACACTATTCATGTTTTTTTTTTTATAAAAATCATTGAATCACTCTCATCATTTCTACATTATTGGATTTTGAAAATTCCAACTAATAAAGCTTAATTTAAATTTTATTTATTTATTTGTTTTTTTTATATGTATATATATATCTTGGATGTTACATTTCTCATATGACAAAAACAAGTCATTATCTTGAAATCTCATCATCAAGCTAAAGTTCTTTAATAAAAAGGCCTCATGGCCAAAATGAAAAGGAAGAGAAAAAGAGTTTGAACCAAGAGAAAACTGGATCTTTTCTTGAAGAAAACAAGTAAAAACTTGAAAACAAAACCCCTACCTAAGGAAGTCTTTGAAGAAATGAAAGAAAACTTGAATTCTTGAAGAGTTGAGAAGACAAAATCTTCCCTTGGATGTGGATGTGATTCGGCCAAGAAGGAAACTCTAAGGAGAGGATTTTTCCTTGAGCCTGAAGCTTGGAAATGGAAGGTTTGAGTGTTTAAGAGATGGTTTGAGGTGAGGGAGTAGTGGTTTATGGTTGTTTGTGGTGGTTTGTGGTGGTGGAAAGGTTCTTTGAGAGGAAGAAGAAGATGAGCAAGATGAAGAGAATTTGAGAGAAAATGAGAGAAAGAGCAAGAAAGCAAAACTTAGCAAATGATCTAAAGTGTAGCAAGGTTCTTCAAGGCTTGGTATTTATAGAAAATTTTGCACAATGGTGGCTGCCAAGGGAGAGGCAGTCGACCTTGCTTAGTCTTTGGGGGAGGAAAATATCTCTTACAAGGTATGGCTTTGAGTATGGGTTCAAGCATGGTTGAGTATGGGCACAAGCATGGGTAAGGCATGGTCTAGGCATGACTCTTTGAGTGAGATAAAATTCAACATGTGACACTTTTCCTTGGGTGAGGATTCTTATGAGCCAAGGGAAGAGAAGTTTGTTCATTTAATTGTGGTTTAGTGATGTGTTTAGGTGTTTGTAACCAAGTGTTTAGGTCAGGTAATTGGCTAATTAAGGTTGTCAAGACTTGATTAGGAGGGTAATCTTGCTAGATTTAATTTAAAATCATTCTTTTAGTCAAATGAGGTATGGCACAATTCCTTAATTTAAGGAATTGGAGAGAAAATACTATTCAAGATTCTATGACTAGGAATCTTGAATTAAAGAATGCAATTAGAGTTTAACTAAGCAATCTTAGGTTCTAATTAACCTTAATAAACTATTTTGACTCTAGATTAATTATCGAAATAAATTAATCTTCGATTAGAGCCTAATATTGCTTAGGTTTGCTTAATTGCGTCATTAGGCTCACTGGACACTTCTTAGGGGCAAAATGGTAATTTTGCACTAAAACTGCGGGACCTCCCGGCCCAACTAGACATCAAATACCACTCAAAAACATCATTCCAAACTTCCTGGAAAAGTTCCAGGCTCAAACGACACCTTTTACCTGTAGAACATAGTAGGGTATTTTGGTCATTTTGAGCCGAAAGTTCTAAAAATGGGATTTTCACCTCG
Organism: Dalbergia oliveri; assembly: GCA_030441495.1. Taxonomy (NCBI): domain Eukaryota; kingdom Viridiplantae; phylum Streptophyta; class Magnoliopsida; order Fabales; family Fabaceae; genus Dalbergia; species Dalbergia oliveri. The sequence goes on along the minus strand of JAMLFY010000013.1, from coordinate 14,610,292 downwards.
AATATCAAACATAATAGATATGATCCCTTCAAACATTGAGTTGACCATTTGAGGATGGGTCGACTGTCCCTTTAATTTCGGTAAAAATGTCCTCAGGGCATTTTGGTCATTTGTACTCAGAAAAATCGAGGAGTTACAGTTTCTAATGGTACTAGAACCTCCATTACACAATGGCCTTTACAACTACTGAAATGCCAAGCTACTCCTCTCACTACAACAAATTAGCTCGAAGGCAACGTTTAAAAGCGTTCTAAAAACCTAAAAGCGTTGCCTTTTTCAAAGGCAACACTTTCCAAGCAAAGACAACATTTTTTAGGGGTTGCTTATATTGGTGTTACCTTTTCTCTAAGGAAAGTTGAGAGAGAAAAGGCAATGGTCTTAAAAAAACATTGCCTTAATTGCATCAAAGGCAACGCTTTTCCGTGATCAAAGGCAATGTTTTTTTGCACCTTTATGCATTGCATTTATTCCAATCTAAGGCAACACTTTATAAGCGTTGCCTTTGATGCAATAAAGGCAATGATTTTTTCAACTACCATGCGCTGCATTTGATTCCTATTTAAGCAACGCTTAATAAAGCATTGCCATTAATGTGATAAAGGCAACGATTTTTGCAACCACTATGCGTTGCATTTTATTCCAATTTAAGAGAACGCTTATAAAGCGTTGCCTTTTCATTGGTAAGGTGGTTTTCTCACTTGCTTTTTGTTATTATTTAGGCAACTAATTCAAAACGTTGCATTTTCTAATATTTTAACCATTAATTAAAAACCATTGCTTCTTCTCAATCCTAATCGAAACGATTTTTTAATTATTTTAGTCTCAAATTTGATATTCTTAAAACCAACCATTTTTTAAATATCAAATTAATGTTGAACAAAAAATTAATTAACCAATTGAAATTCATAAATAAAATAAATCACTATTAAATAATCAACTAATAAGCAAAGAACTAAGTAAACTTAATCATCTTAAGCATATATGGTAGTCCGTAATATTGGTTGATATACACAGATCTAAATAAAAATAAGTCTAAAACACACAAGTCTAAAAAAAACAAGTCTAACTTTAAATCAAAATAGACAAAGTGATTATATGTAGTTCACAAAAGTAAAGGACATTAGTTATAAGAACTTGACACAAAACAAAATCTCTATAATATAATCCATCATAATCACATCCATTGCATGTTTTATGTCCTTTCTATTAGCCCTCCTCTCAGCCTACATGAGTTGCACATGTATTAAGCTCAATTTGTAGCATAAACCCAATAATTAAAAACCAAAATATCATCAAGTTTAATTTATTGAATAACTATGTTTACATAAAACTGTAATATGTCAAATACCAATACACCAACTCCTAAAGTTCCTACACATTACAACAAAAATAATGAAAATGACTTGCAACAACTTAGACAGAACAACCAATCATAATAATCACCTAGATCTTCACTTTTGAAAAGCAATATATAACTATCAATTTGATTCTATAATCTAGCACTAGCAAATGCTCAACCACTTAAAGGAGGAAGGGAGCAAAACAAAGGATTACAACCTATCAACAAGTTTACCAAGAGTTCACAAAATAACCAGCAAACAAATACAATGTCCAAGTCTCAAAGCAAAACCACAAAAATGCAATAGGTATAGAAAAAGAGAGCACAAATTAAATAAGAAAGCACATATTATATGCCATCAAGACAACAGGCCATGTGCTATGAGATATGCTCATGGTTCGAAATGGATTGAATCCATCACTTGCCAAGCCAAGTCTCAAGTTACAAAAGTCAGCAGCAAAATCCCGATAAAAGTTATCAAAGTCCTTCCATGAAATACCATTAGCAGGATGTGTACACCCGAAAAATTACTTAAAAATTAATTTGAGCTTTATTAGTCGAAATTTCAAAAATCTAGAGTTGGGCACTGATGAGGGCGGCCCAATTGACGTATCAAAAAAAAAAGTTTTTGTGAATAGTGTTTTACGGGCCGCAGGCTCCAAAGCGAAACCCTGGATTAGGACCCAGAGGTGCCCGAAATTAGGAAAATATGGGAATAAGGTTAGAAATAGGTGGGAATGATAATTTTATACTTAAAATTAATTTTTCGGATAATATCGGTTAGATTGGGTACGTTTACCGTTCGACGAGATTTCAGTGTGCGGTTTTTAATACGAAAGATACTTTCATTACCACAAATGGATGATACCCACCTAATCAAGACATGTGGAAGGCCAAGATTTAATCTTGGAATCCAAGATCAAATCCTAGCCATCCATCATTGCCTTGTCACCTAAATGATCATTACTTTGTTAAATATCTTCATGTCATTTATTAAGCAAGCCTAATCACAAATTCTTCTCCTCCAAGCCAAACAATTTCGTGGTCAGCAAGAGGAAGAAGAGAACAACCACCATTTTATTTCCTTGAGCTTGTTCTTGAGTTCCAAGCCCAAAAACTCAAGCTAGAGTTGTTGGATCATCAATCTTCACTAAACTTGTTCTACACCATAAACTCCAAACATCTAACCGATTAAAATTTCAAAACCTCATCATATTCACCTCATTCATCACTGATCAGAGGAGGGTTTGAAGGTGTTTTGGGAGTCTTGGAGTGAAGGACTCTCATCTTGGAGCAAGCTAGAGACAAAGAGAGACTAGCCTTCAAGAGTAGGTTTTCCCGCGCCTTCCTTGTGAAAGTTTTCAATTCTGTTTTGGCTTGCCCTAATTCCGAAAATTTTGATGATATTGATGGTTAACATATTGATATTGATGTATGAATTTTTGTGTTGTGTTTGGATGGTTTTAAAATGGGTTTTCTCTAAAGTGAAATTGGAACTAGGTTGCTGGACTTATTCTGTTCTGAATCAGAACTTTTCACGAATTTTCTGGAAATTGTGTGGGTGGTTTCATGAGCCATGAAAATTATATGTTGTATTTAACCCCTTAAAATAAATACACGAATTTTCTTAGGGGTTAATTCTAAGGTTTGATGCCTCAAAAAAATTAGAAACCGAATTGTAACTTGCCTGTTGAATTGTTGAGACTGAAGTAACAAGATTGCCCGAATTTTTCATCATAGCAATTGATTGAGATAGCTCCTGAAATTTTTATAAAAGACTAATAACATGTTGAAATACCTCTGTGAATTTTCTTGTACCATGATTCCATCGAATTCTAGGGCTAAATATTTTGAGAACACAAGTCTGGACTATGAATTTGTGGCTTCTGACCACAGAATTGCCTATTTTATTGAAGTGGTTATATAACTCTGATTGCCCTGAAATTTTTACAGGTTGTTTTAGACACATTAAAGTGTCATGTGAAATTTTCCTTAAGGGTGAAATGGTTGTTTGGTATGGTAACAAATTGTTGTGCCTAGAACATCAATTCTGCCAAGATAATGAGATGTGGAAATGGCTGAAATTCTATGATAGTATGTACATATCTTACTGTGTATGTTTGAAACATATGGGGAAAATAGAAACAAGGCTTAGAAAGAATTGAGAGGCAAGGCAAAAAGAAGGACTTCCCTAGAAATGTTATGAGTCGATAGACGTATCGGCTAGGCATAGACCTTGAGTGATCCGAAATGGAAAAATGAAGTCCTGATCTCAAATAGGAATGAGCTCATGTCCTAGCAGTCTATGGTCCTCTGTGAAATTGTGAAGTGTGAATGTATCTCTCTATGAGAATAAGCCTTCCCTATGTTGAGAAAGTTGAGAAAGATATGAGGAATGGAGTTTCTGATTGTACATATTATTACTCGATCGATTATGGTGATATTATCCTTAGCTCCCCCTACGGTTTCAAGATTTCTGTGTATGATTTTGTATGAATATTGTATATGCATGAATTGCTTATGCCTACTGTGTGTAGTATATGGGAAACTACCCTACTGAGAATTTTATAATATTCTCACCCTATGTGTTTGTTTCCGTGCCGCCTCCAAGTTAAGCCAGGGGATGGGGATGCTATGCAAAGGAGTGTAGGATTGCTGGAGTATAGCAGTTACCGTTTTATTCTGGACTTAGTGAAATGAGTATGTATGTAAATGTATTAGAAGACAGATATGTACTAAAGCTCATAGAGGAGCTTCCTTATGTATTTTTAGCTGTATGTTTAATAAAATTGATGTTTACTTGTAAGATGTTTTAATAGAATTACGCTTAGTTATCTATACGTAAATCGAGCTTGCTATAGATGATTAAGAGAGGTCCGTTAATTAACAAGTAACATCTCTCGAGTATGATATCATAGCTTAAGAATGGGTTCGTACTTGGGAGGATGTTACAAGATGCCTAACTTCCCATCTTTAGAATGCTCTTCATCATGCCACCTCAATCGTATCAGTTGTCTTTGAACACATAAAAGTCTTGGAGCCCTGGAATTAAGGGAATCTCAAGGTTTTAGGAATATTGTGAGCTTTTTTGGGAGGCACTACATCATTGTCAACTTCAGGATATTGAATCCAATGAGAAGCTCTACAATCATAGGAAGATGTGTCTTTCTTATGCTCTTTCCAATATAACATACAATCATTTGCACATGCATAAATCTTTTTATAGTCAAGACCTAAGTTTTTATTCATAGTCTTGGCTTTATTGAAAGAAGAAGGAATATTTAAGTTAGGAATAGCCTCTTTCAATAACTCCAAGAGGGAAGTGAAGGAGGCATTGCTCCACCCATGTAGACATTTCAACAAGTATAATCTAATAGTGAAAGATAATGTAGAGAATCCTTCACAACCAAGATATAGTTCCTTACTGGCCTCTTCAACCAAGGTATAAAACTTCTTTGCATCTTTATTCAAACCTTCGTGAATTCCTTTAGCTTGTCCTGCATCTCTAAATCTATCATTTAGCAAGCCCTCAATGTCATCATGTAAATTAGTTTCATCATCAATGTCACTATCAACATCTCATCATCAATATCACTATCAACATCCATGCCTATTACACTTTCCCCATGGTTAACCCATCTTGTATAACCTTCAACAAATCCAAAGCATATCAAATGATCATAAACTTTGTTTCTTTGATACCAATAAATGTTACAACACTTTGCACATGGACATTGGATTTCCTCTCCTTTAGGATTTCCAATAGAATAAACAAAGTCTAAGAAGCTCTTAACGCCATCAATAAAGTCTTTGTTGTGCTTTGGTAAGCTCATCCAAATCTTGGATATATCTTGAGAAAACATATTTATTCAAATAATGTTATTAACACTCCAACTACATACTTAAATAGTATTAGTAACTAATCCCCAATACTATCAATAACTACCTAAAAAATTAATAGAATCACTAATTTTCACTTTTTACAAAACTCTAGTACAACTAATCCACAGCCCCATTATTCTAGACAACTAACATCCTCCTTGACTTTAAACTTTTAGTAGCATGTCTTCTCATAAGAAATAAAAGTCAGGGTAGAATAATGGTTTCAAAATGCAGAAGCGCTTGCATTATCTTCAAGATTTAATTTAGAAAGATATAGTTTGATCCACTAGTATATGCATGCATAAAGATCAAGATTTTATTTTTATGGTACATGTAAATATCAACATTTAAATAAAAAAATTTAACACTAAAAGAAGTGAATACTTCTTGATCCCTCACAAGCATACGACATAGAAGAAAAGAAAAGGATTTTAAAAATTGTATAAGTTGGTGAGAAGAGTCTTATAGTCAACTTATTTGAGTGAATTATAAATGGATGACATTGATAATCCAAAGATAAAGGAAACATAGAAAGGACACAAATATGAAGTAGAAATGCAAAAAGGCAAAGCACATATAATGGAAGCACATATAATGGAAGCACATAAAAAGGAAAAATATAGAAATTTCTTACAAAGTCATGGTGCTATTTGTGATTCACAACCCCACTTAGTATTCGCAAAGATTCTCAAGTTCTTGATCAATCCCCTTTGAATAGAGAATAACGACAATGTTAATGCTACTCTATACTAAGCAACATAAGAGTAGTTGCTTTCCAATACATCAAAACTACAAATTTAAACTCACATCACACATATTGATAACAACACACATATCATTCGATGTTCTTAGCAAAGCATTGACAACCATTCTTGTGTAGGGATGTGACCAAAATTGCAGCATGTGAGGAGAAAAAGCTTAATTGAATCTCATTTTAAAACTAAAAATTCAAAAGCAAAGGATACATGCTCACAAAAGATTGATGCTATAGTATTTCTCTTTCCATAATGAAATCAAAACTTACCCAATGTAATGAGTTCAATCTGTAACGCCAATTTTTACTGGAATTTTTACTATCATTAGGAATTACCGAATTACCGTAGGTAAATATTATATAAAATTTGAGACCAAACAATCCTTAATAAAGGAATATAACGTTAGAAGAGAAGTTAGGAGCAATTCGTGCAAGTATTGCAAACCCCAATTTTCTATACGTGTAAAATGACCAAAATGCCCCTGAGGTTATTTTACTCAGAAAATGAGGATCGTGGGCCCCACCCATCCTCAAGGGGATGTTTTGATGTTAATAAGGGATTGTTTGTGTTATGTGTGTTAATAGAGGAGAAAAATCCTAATTTTGAGCTTCGACGCGAAATGACCAAAACGCCCTTACCCTTTTAACCAATTGCGTGCCGACTAAGCCCGAACCTCACTAAAATGTGTTAAAAGGTGTTTTTAAGCCATGATTAACCATTGGTTAAGCTCGGGTGGTCTGGGCAATTTTTAAGTAAAATGACCGTTTTGCCCCTGTCTTTGTAGTTTTACAAATTTTGAGATTTTTGATTTGTGAACGAAACCTAAGCAATATTAGGCTCAAATTAAAGCTTATTAAATTCTAATTACTAATCTAGAGTCAAAATTATTTATTTAGATTGATTAGAACCTAAAATTGCTTAAAACACCCAAATTGCTTAGTAATTCACTTAAACCCTTAACCGTAAATTCTCTAAATTGCATGAATACCTTGCCTACACCTAAAAAATACATGGAACACACAAAATCCTCTTCCACAAGGCTGTAATGCACGAAATTATTGAGTAATAAGTCAGAAAATTATTACACAAAAATCCAAAGAATGAAAACAAAGAATCATGAAAACATGGAAACATGATTCCATGTTTTAAGCCACCAAACAAAATGATTTTTCTTCCTTTTTTTTTTCTCTAATTTTTGGTCAGATTTCTTTCCTTCCTTTGTCCATTTATGAGCTGCAAAATCTCTATAAATAGGCATGCTTGAAGATAGTTTAGATGCTTAGTTCATAACTTACACAAATTCTAGTCTTAGGAGCACCAAAAGCTTTCTTTCTTTCTTTCTCTTGGTTGAATTCTCCCTTCAGCTTTTCAAGGATATTTTGCTTCATTTCACTCAAGGAAACCAAGTTCTCTTCCTTTCTTTCAAATCAAATTAGGTAGGGAGGTGTTTCTAAGTTCATTTTATGCTAAGACAAGTTATGTTTCTAGCTCAAAAATGATGTTTTCATGAGCTTTCTTTTAAGTTTTCATTTTCAGTTTCTTCTTCCTTTCTTTTTAAAGTATTTTGGCCATATGGCCTAGCTTATGATGAGACCATGGTTTGATGATGAGATTCTTGAGTGTTGGTTGCAAAGCTTTCACAAGTTAGATCTCTAAAACTTGAAGGTTTCACTAGTTTCCAAAGCTTCTAAAATTTCAGTTTTTCTTTCCTTATTTTCCTTTCATGGTTTCGGCCAAATGGCCTAGGAAGGAATGAAATGATGGCTTGATGATGAGGACCTTGAATATGGGTTGTAAATCCATCACAAGTTAGGCCTCTAAAGCTTGAACATTCCATTTAATGCAAAACTTTAAAGAATAATGTTTTTATCTTGAGGTTTGAATATGAAATATGTATTTTTACTTTGTCTTGCTAAGATACATATATTGGGTTGAAAACATAATTCTCTTAAAGTCTTGAAGGAGCTCTAGTAAAGAGATCAAGTGAACTTGCATCCATGTTTAAGTTTATGCCTTGCATAACCATATTTATTTTATGTCATAACTAAATTCTCAAGAATAAATAAATGAACTTGCATATCTCATGTTTAAATTTCAAGCTTGCATTTCATGTTTAAATTTCAAGTTGTCACTTAATCTCTAAAGATAATAAAGAAGTTGCATCTCATGTTTATTTTATGCTCTCACTTTATTTTATAATGGCTAAAAGAGTCAATGCATGGCATGTTTATTTTATGTCATCACCTAAAAATCCTAGAGCTCAAAGACTTGCTTATGAATCATAAGCGAAGAAATGAGATAATTGGAGTTAAAGAATTTATTCTTTAAGAAGTCTTGAGAATTGGAGCTTAAAAAATGTAATTCTCATCCCCTCAGGTCCTATGCGGACTACCGCCGCTTCCTTGCTTAAGATTCTTCTCCCTCTACTTGTCCTTGATTGCGTTTCAGTTTCTTGCATCATGTTTATATTACAAGTTCTTGCATCATGTTTAATTTTCAAGTTATCACCTTAAATCTTAAAGATAAAGAAATGGAATTGCATATCATGTTTATAATTCCAAGCTATCACCTTATAAAGATAAGATTAAAATAAGGTTGCATAGCATGGTAATAATTCAAAGATGTCACCTAAATCTCTAAAGCTCAAGACTTGCTCCTTTTATCTTAAGTGAAATATTTAATTATGAACATTCTTTCAAGTTATAAATCGGTCCCATGGTTAATTTAGGCCTAAAGTCCTATGACTTCTTTCAAGTTTAACAAAAGGAATTAGTTCTAAAAGAGTTTTAAAACTTTGTAAGAATTTTATGGGAAGCTAGTAATTTATGTGTACTTAAAATGTGATTTGATGCTTATTAAGAATTTGGTGTCATTGATTGATTCCCTGGTTTGTATGTTATAGTTGTTGTTGCAAACAATGAAAACTTATGCATGAAATAAAGACATATTCTTACCTGGAAGAAAGTGTATTATTTAAGAGTGCAATTTGGAAAGATTCTGCTAAGGAAAGATTTGGTATTTAAGCGTGTCCATTGTGACCCACCTCTCTTTCCTGGAATCTCCCAAATGCATGATTACAGTTGGTATATATTATTTTGGCATAAGACTATAAATGAGAAAATGTTATGATGATTATGAATGAAGAATTGTATTATGATATAACATGCAAAGACTTAAAGGTGACTCAAAATATATGAGAAAATGATCCTTTGGACACATCAAACTATAGGCGGTGAAAAGGTGATTCTTGCCCCTAATCCGTTCTCTCAAAAGGGTAGAGCAGAATTTTTACTTATCAAAAGGGATAAGTATGTGCTGGTGACGACTAGCAAGGTATGAGCTCATAACCTAGATTACTCCCAAAAGGGTGGAGTATAGGGTGGCCCAAGAAAATGATGATGAAAGTAACTTTAAGTCACCTAAGAAACTAAGTAAATGCATTATGTGAATATGATGTTCTGCTATGCATAGTATTTATGAGATGATGATGAGAAATATGATATTCTGCTATGCATAGTATTATGAAATGATGATGAGGAATATGATGTGATTTTATGCATAACTATGTTATTATATATGAAAGGAAAAGTTCATTATAAACATGACATGCTAAGTTTATGATGCATTATAAGACGCATGATTAAAATCGACGAACCTCGGTAAAGTATATTTTCGAACTTAATAAATCAATCTTAGCATGCTCACTATTTCATAATAACCCGAGGTTCCTGGGGACGATGATGATGACACAATGCATCATGAGGTGAGTACCCTACTGAGATTCTTTTTATAAGTTTCTCACTCCCTCTATTTTTCTTTCCATCTCGTCTTCAAATAGAAGGAAGCGTTCGTGAATCACATTGAGGCTATCAGGAGCTGAACTTGAATCCTGCTAGTTTCACTCGTATATTTCAGATATCTATCCCTATCCCTGGAGTGTTATTACTAGGTGCCATTAATGGATGTCCTTCCATCCATATATTATTTATGTTTTATTAGATTGCCTACACTTAGTCTTATTCTGTTGGTAGGCAAAATATCTATATGATATGTAATTATGGATGCTGTATGATGGAGCCAATATATTATGATGTGATGTTTGTAAATTCCTATGTGTCTTTTAAATTTTGCTAAATCTTTCACGTAAGCGCGGCTCACGTTTTCAATTATGTTTAAAAAAAAAATGGCTCGTAATTTCACTAAGTATTTTCAAAGCATGATTAAGGAACTGAAGCAAAGAGTAAAGTCTAGTAATTAATCATGCCTAGGTGTATTGGGTTAATTATTAGGGTGTTACACAATCGATCCCCAAAATAAAGTAATTTACATTACAATATTTCACTCATAAGATAATGTAGTGTCACTATCAATAGCAGAAGGGTTCAACCAACACAGTAAGATTATACCATTGCCCATTTTACCAATGCAGCTTAGGAAGCTAGTTCTTTACAAGAGAAATCATTCAACATGATTTCATTAGAAGTCTTAATTCAGCCCATCTTTGTTAGCTGAAGTTTGTGTTAATTAGTTAGTGAATTAAGGTCCGCACCATGCACCAAGTAATATACAACCTATGTTAAGAATTCAATCAGTTTGTTACCCATCAATTAGTCTAAGCCACATTTTTATAATGCAGATATCTATATATATATATATATATTGGAACTTAATTTGGTCTAAAATTTCATGATGCATTTCCAAATACTAATTGCTATTGAATATGCTGAATTAACAATGGGCAGGGAACCTAGCTAGTTTTTTATATCTTTATTGGGGTACCCAGTTTAGAAATAGGAAAAAAAATAAATAAAGAAATCGAGAGATTCAGGATTACCTTTGGGTATCTAAAACAAAGGCGGAAGGAAGAAGGGGAAGCCGCGGTGTTCTGGACTTTGGAGGAACCACATAGTGTCCACGCTGAGACGGCAACAGAGGAAGAATGGGGATTTCTTCGTGGTGGTTGAGATGGAAGTTGAATGGTGGCCACGAAGGCACCTCTTAACGGTCAGCGAAGGCTGAGGCTCACGTTGGAAGGTCTCGACATCGCGTTCGAATGGTGGTGAGGTGGAACCTCCACGAACGTTAGCCTAGGACCCACGGGTGACGACGGACCTGGTGGTGGTGGAGAACAATTGTGGCTATGCGAACCGCGAAAGTATGGCCATGTATTAAGGTGTGGTGGAGTGCTGAAATTGGGAACTTGAGAAAATTAGGGATTTGAGGGATTGGAAGGCTTACAATATTCCCTTTACTTTTCATTTGTTAGTTTCAGCAAGAGGAGGATATATTTTAGTGGGAAATGAATATTTAGTGGTGGGAGATGAATATTTAGTGGGAAACTCGATATGGGTCACGCCACTTAATTTAGGCAACGGTTTAGTTGTGGTGCCTCTTAGATATTAAAAGGCAACGGTTTAAAAGCGTTAGTAATTAATTAAAACACCGTTCCCTTTTTAGAAGATATAGCAATGATTTGAACATGTGCTCTTCCTATAAGGCAACGTTTAGAAAGCGTTGCCTTAAAATCCTTGCCAAAACTCTGGACCAAGAAAAATGTTGCTTATACTAACCAAATGCAACAATTTACAAGCGTTGCCTTTAAAAAGTGTTACGTTAGGCCAAAAATGTTGTAGTGTCTATACTGGATTTCCAAAACGAAAAAGAAGATCAACATCTGTCACTTGGAAAACAGATCAAGGGCAACAGTCATAAGTGTATATCAAGTATAAAAGGAGATGCAATGCTTACAATGCAGAGACTTTTGCTCATCTGAGTTCTAAAATGTTGAAGAAATTTCCTCTCTTCATCCTTTGTCAAGTCATAATAGCTTATAATCAGTTTTTTCCTTGAAAAAATATTCTTTCTACTTTCTTTGTAGATTATATGTTCTTCCTAGGAAAAATAGATAGAAAGAAGTCATTGAAGTTTTCTAGATCTGTCATTGTTTATCATATGAAAACTTGAGTCTAGGTTTGCTTGAGTGATTCAACCCAAACACAAACCTTTGTAACCCTATCAGGTAGTGATTGCTATGAGCTAGCTTGAAGAGAATAAGCAAAGACTACTTGTAAAGTGATAGTAGAGAGAGCTATTGGTCATGGAGTTAGCTTGAAGAGGCTAAGCAAAGACTACTTATAACGTGACTATAGAGTGAGCTACTAGTTATGAAGTTAGCTTTGAGAGACTAGTCAAAGACTCCTCATGTGTGACAATAGAGTGAGCTACTAGTCACTAGTAAGAGCTTAAGAAGGCTACTACAAAGCGTTAGTTGCAGAACCCTTCAGAAAGCTTTCAGGGAATATGTTTTGAATGACAACAAAATCAATTTAAAGAAAACACTTTGAAGAACGACTAATGTCTGCGAGTTTCTTGACATAGCATACAACTATTTTCGGATTGCATAACACGGACTTAAAGCAAAAATAATTTCACTTTGCATGTGCAAGTATGATTTATCTCATGTAAAGAGATTGAACCTAATAGAAAGTGAATATTATATCGTGCAAAGTATGCATATATGCCTTACGGATGAAAGGAAAGTTATCAGGACAAGAAACCAAGATCTGGACTTAAAAAGTAGGACAAGACTTCAAAAAGTACACCTGAAATGATGATATATATCAAACACTGAAGCTAAAGTGTTCTACTATCTTCAATCATCACTCTCACAATGTTTTGTTCATAATAAGCCATGATTGAAGATAAGAAGAGCCAAGAATCATCAAGGAACAATAATCCGTCAGAAAGCTCACTTCAAAGTTTGAACGTTGAACATTCCTGGAAAAGGAAGGAAATTTGAACTTTTCAAATCCAAATTTAAAGTCAAACCCAGTTCAAACTTGGCAAGTCATTGGTTTTGCCATCGTGGTCAACTACCTTTGTAATGCCCTAATTTTTCTGTTTCAGCGTAATCGAAATGCCCTGAGGTTGTTTCATCCGAAATTCAGATGGCCGGGCCGACAATCCTCGAAGGGTCAACTCAATGCTTGAAGGGGATTAAACGTGTTGTGATTGATAGCAGAGATGAAAATCTCATTTTTTCAAACTTTCAACTCAAAATGACCAAAATACCCCTATAGCATTTTTACGCGGTATAAGTGCCGTTTAAGCCCGGAACTTCTCCAGAAAGTTCAGAATGCTAATTATAAGTGACTAATGACGATTGTATAAGCCCGGGTGATCCGAACAGTATTTGTGCAAATTACCATTTTGCCCCTAGCTTAGCGCATTTTGGGCCTAATGATCGATTAACAAAACCTAAGCAATATTAGCTCTAATTAAAGATTAGTAAATTCTAATTACTAATCTAGAGTCAAAATAATTAATTAAGGTCAATTAGAACATAAGATTGCTTAGAGAAACTCAAAATCCTTTTTTTGATTTAAGACTTTATATCACATTTTCATGAATAGTGAAATTACTATTCCAATTTCCTTAAATTATGGAAATGGTCACATGATGAGATTCCTTCCTAATAAAGGTGGATTTGCATTAATCAAGCATACCCTCTTTAATCTTGTCTTGACCCACCTTAATTACCCATTTCTCACCTAAAACACTAGATTACAACCCTAATCCATAACCTAACCAAATCAACTTCTAAACACACACATAAACCAACATTAAAATGAGATTTTCTTCCCCAAATGCTCCTAATATAATCGGCCACTCCTCCACCAAATTCATCCATCACATGTTGAAATTCAATAAAAATATGCTTAAAGAACCATGCTTGCCCATACCTTGAACCATGCTTTGAACCATACCTTGCCATACCCAAAGCCATACCATGCAAAGAGATATTCTTCTCTTCCTTTTCTCAAAGACCGGCCACTTCATTTCCTTCCTCCATGTATTTCATTTTCTATAAATAGGCATCAAGGAAAGCTTGTAACACTTGCTCATTTTCACAACTTCAAAGCTTTCTTTCTCAAGCTCAAAGAATTCTCCTTCTTCTTCTTCTTCTTCTTAATTCTTCCAAGAGCCACCATCCTCCACCATTTTCTAAACACAAACCATCACGCAAACACCATAAACCTTCCTCTAAACACATAACCTCTGCATTTGAAATCAAGGACCCAAGACAAGCCTTTCTTTCTTTTCTTCTCCTCTTGGCCAAAACCATCATCTAGCACCAAGGAGGATTTGTTCTTCTCATTTCAAGACCAAACTCTTTTCCTTTCACAAGAAAAACACTTTGGTAGGGAGTTGCTTTAAAGTTTGCTATTCTTTTCCTTTGATTTACTTTTGTTTCAAGATGATAATTCTTCTTTTCTTCTTCCACATTTTCGATTCTTGTTTTTTTTCCTTCTCTTTTTATTTTTCAGCCTCATGGCCCATATAATGAACAAACCATGGCTTGATGATGAGGATCTTGGGTGTTGGATGCAAAACCATCATTTATTTGACCTCTAAAGCTTGAAGGTTTCATCTTTTTAAGAGTTTTTAACAAATGATAACTCTATGTTGTTAAAATGGTAGTCTTGAGCCTAGGACTCAAGAAATACATTCATATTTATATTTCAAGCCCTTGCATAGTATATTTATATTTAAGCCTTGCATTTCATGCTTATGCTATCATCTAAATAAATAACTCAAAGCCCACCTGTTTCAATCTTAAAGTTGAAATGTGATTTAGAGTGAATACTCTAAGGGGCCTAGAGCACTAAAATAAAGAATTGGACTTGCATTTGTAACACCCTAATATTTAACCCAACACGCCTAGGACGTATTAAGATTAACTATTGGTTATTACTTCTTTTGCACATCATTTGTAAAATAACTTAGCGAAAAATACAGATAAATTTTTTTTTTTTGAAATGGAATATGTAAAACAAAGTGCGAGCCTTCTTGTACAACATAGACGAAACGTAAAGCAGAAGAATAAATAAATCATACAAGACAAAAGCAATAAAGAACACCTCAATCATGAAAACATTCATCATAACATTAACTAACATAGTTTAATACATAATCACTGAAACATAAAAGGAAGCATAAAGTCTTACCCATATAGGTGGGTAGAGCTTGTAGTACATAGAAACTGGAAATACATAAACGGAAAGGAAAATAAAAGCAAGTACATGGTAAATCCCCAAAAGATAAGACTCTCAACTATCACTACCTTCACCCTCCACGCCTCCTGATGACGCTCGATCCTTGGATGGGGAGATGTAGCCCATGAACTGAGAGCTCCTTGGATGTAGCCCAACGAAGCGGAGATCTAGGCATGGGAATCGAGGGACAGCATGGCTTCCACGACGTGGTCGCCTCTCGGGTTGTCGAACACGCCTCGCATGCCTTGGCTGGGTGACAATGTCCTCGCTACCTCCATCGAGATCCATAGGGAACAAAGGGAAAAGCCCTCCGAAGGTCGGCCTCCGATCGAGAGCGGGGAACATACTCGGGGTATCCATGTGCCGCCGATGAAGGAAGGACGGGCAAGACCTCTCGTCTCGGGTCGCGTCCTCTCAAGAGCAGGTCGTTGCTAAAAGGTGAAGTCGGAGTGAAGCGATAGCTGGAGACGGGGAAAGCAAACGGGCGTCCCACGTACACAAAAATGCGCACCTCACAATGACCTTGGAAGTGGTAAGGCTGATCTCGGGGTCATAGTGCACTCCCAAGTGGGCGGGTCAATGAAGATCACGAACGACGCCATCGATGTCTGAAGACGTAACAAAGAAGAGAAAAGAGAGGGGTGAGAATCTTGCTAAAGAATCTTAGTAGGGAAAACCTCTATCCTAGTGTCATCGTTTACGTCCCAGGAACCTTGGGTTTATTATGAAAAGGTTAAACATGCATAGGTTCATTATGAAGTTTTCACAAAGATAATTATCCAAGGTCCGTGCCTTTTATAATGAATCTTAATGCATGTATGCAGCATAAGAACATGAATGCATGACAATACTTTAGGCAAACCAAACAATAATCAATCAACATATAAGTGGCATGTAACTTCTTTGAACATCATTCCTTCTCTTCAAACTTGTGACACTAAGCATCATAATAGTAACCGCACCCTAAAACTAGGCTATGAGCTCATACCTTAACTAGTCGTCACTAGTTCTTACTTATCCTCTTGATAAGCGAATCATAAACATAATCATAATCATCATAATCCCGACTCCTAGAGTACGGGTAGGGGGCCTAAGGATCACCCATCATGGGACTTTTCTTCTTCGAAACGCATCGACTGGTAAGACCAGCGACTTTGTCCGCTTTGGCAGGTAATGTCAATGCCCTCACGGTTTTACCTTCTCCTCATAGCAGGAGAAGTACGTCTTGGTGTGTCACATTAAACATCTTATTATTATTATTATTATAATTATTTTTTAAAACTTTCTTAAGTCTCTGAAATTTGGAATTTGGTAGCATAACGGCATCTGAATTTCCTCAATTTGAGTCATGCCACATAACTCACATAATGCATGTTGTCTCATAAATTCCTCAATCAAATAAACCTTTCAATCATAAAAATATACTTCCTTTGATTCATCTATATCTCATGGTCTCATGCATTATGCCCACAACATACCAAAATCATCATCACAACACAACATGAATTTTCATGTTATCAAACTCATGTCATTAACACATTCATACATAACACAAGCACACTCGCTTGGTCTCATTCTCACATCACACTTCCTCTCATATTGTTTTATGCTTTGGCCTTTACGGGTCTTAAATTTATGTTCTAATTATTCTAATACCCATATTACATCTTTATTACACCCAAGAGGTCATCACTTATAATTTTCACTAAGATTTAGGCTTACTAAAACCAAACAGCATTATGCATTTAAGGGCAGAAAAATATCATACGCTTATGGAGCTCTAGAATCTTCATTCGTGACCTTTTTTAAGATCCGTCTTCGCCTAAGGCTCCATAATCAATTCCTAAACCAATTATGAGGGATTCCTAGGCATGTTTACTAAGTTATAAGTCATTTTTCCTCAATCTAACTATGCTGAACAGAATTGCATATTACCATGTCTAAGTGTGCTAGAATTCCCATTTTAATCCTTATCATCACCTTAAACTTTGTAATTAATACCTAATCATTTATGAAGGGTTTTTATACATGTTTTACTGATTATGAACCATTTATCCTTGAATTAATCATGCTGGAACAGATTTACATTTTTCCATAGTTAGGTGTTCTAGAATTCTCAATTTGAACTCTTTTTAGTTACTTAATCTTTTTTAACTTCTCTAAAATGCTCCTTACTTCACTCAAACATAATTTTACACATTTTAACACCTTAGAACAGAATTTATACAGTAGCCAAACATAAAGGCCAACCGAAAACATAAGCTTCATAAAATCACATAATCACTTGATTTAATGCATATAAGTTACTAGTTTCTCTTGGAATGGTTTTAGGAACTCAAAACTCTTTTAGAACTCAAATCCTCACATTAAAATCATGTAATTACATATGAGGTCAGTAGCTAAATTAACTTGCTCATAAAATAGATTTAAAATATATAATTTCATTCATAATGTTGCTTAGGTGCTCCTAAGCTTAGGAAAATTGCAAAACATGAACTATGGGAACTTGTGATTAGAGAAACTCACACTAAGTCCATCATCATCACCACAAGGCCGAATGGCTTCTTTGAAAAGCCAACATTTTCTTAAAACCTTACATAGGATACTTGGGCAAGTCTTTGAGCTCTAGATCATTAAAGTGATGACATAAACTTAAACATACTATGCACCTCATTTTTGTTCTTCATTAGAAAATAAAGTGAGAGCATAAAATAAACATGAGATGCACTCATTTGTTATCTTTAGAATTTAAGTGATGGCATAAAATATAAACATGCTACACAAGAAAGTAAACATGAAATGCAAGGTTCAATTCTTTATTTTAGTGCTCTAGGCCCCTTGAGGTATTTACCCCAAAT
>JAMLFY010000013.1:14505902-14591902 GCA_030441495.1 Dalbergia oliveri | reverse complement strand
GAAAATATGATGTTTAAGGTGACATGCCAAGACGTACTTCTCTCTCTGAGAATGAGAGAAGGTAAAGGCCGTGAGGGCATAGGCATTAGCTTGCCAAAGCGGACAAAGTTGAGTGGTACTAACCAAGTCGATGCGTTTCGAAGAAGGAAAAAAAATATGACATTTAAGGTGACACACCAAGACGTACTTTTCAGTTGTACAGAATGGAGGTGAAACCGTAAGGGCATAGACATTAGCCTGCCAAAGCGGACAAAGTCATGGTCTTAACCGAGTCGATACGTTTCGAAGAAGGAAAAAGTCCCATGATGGGTGATCCTTAGGCCTCCTTCCAGGATACTCTGGGAGTCGAGATTATGATAATTATGATGAATATGATTATGTTTATGATTCGCTTATCGAAAGGATAAGTAAGAACTCATGACGACTAGTTAAGGTATGAGCTCATAGCCTAGTTTAAGGGGTGCGGTTACTATTATGATTGGTGTCACAAGTATGAGAAAAGGAAAGATGTTCAAGAGAAAGTTTACATGCCACTTAAAAGTTGTTTGATTATTGTTTGGTTTGCCTAAAGTCCTGTCATGCATTCATGAACTCTATGCTGCATACATGCATTAAGACTCATTATAAAAGACATGGACCTTGGATAAATATCTTGAGAAAACCTCATAATGAACCTATGCATGCTTAACCTTCATAATAATTCAAGGTTCCTGGGGATGCTAACGATGACACTAAGATAGAAGATTTCCCTCCTCGAGATTCTTTAGCAAGATTCTCACCCTCTCTCTCTGTTTCTTTTTACGTTACGTCTTCGAGCATCGATGAGGTCGTTTTGTGATTTTTGTTGATGAACCGTGTGGGAGGTACACTGATTGATCATCATCCTCCACTTTGAGGGTCATTGTGCTATACGCATTTTTGCATACATGGGACGCCCATTTGCCTGTTCCGTCTCAGCTTCCGATTCACTCCAACTTCCCCCTTTGGCGACGACATGATTTTTGAGAGGACGCGACACAAATGAATCAGAACCACGTGCCTGGCCATCATCCTCGGCTATGCATGACTATTAGGAGTATGTACACCTCATACGTCAATGCGGGAGGGGCCTCTCAACTCACGGCCGACCCTTCCTTCGGAGGATTTCGCCCCTTCGGTGCCCTTGGCAGCTGATAGGGTAGCGAGGACACGGCTTTTCGCGAGGCCTATGAGGCGTGTACGTCACAACAAGAAATGCCCTCGGAGGTGGTCACGTCATTCCACCGATTCGCATGCCCACGTCCCCTCTTCGATGGGCCATATCGAGGAGCTTCGCAGTCGTAGGCTACATGTCTCCGTCGAGGATTTGCATCGTCCGTAGGTTTTAGGGGAGGGTTGCTTTGTGGGGAGTATCTTTGGGGTTGTTTCATGTATTTGTTAGTATGGTTCTTATTTTATGTTGTTGTCCTACAAGCTCTGCCCACTAGTATGGGTAAGACTTTATGTTTCTTTCATATACTGTAGTGATGTACTAAATTATGTTATTTAATGTGATGAAGGATGATGTTTATGATGGACGTGTTCTTTAATGCTTTTGTTCTGGATGTTTTATGTATTCTTTCGCTTTCACATTACATTTATGTTATGCGCAAAGGCTTGCACTTTGTTTTACATTATTCATTTCAAAAAAATTTTACCTGTATTTTCCACTAAGTATTTTGTAAATGAATTTAAAGAGTAGTAATAACTAATAATTAATTCTTGATACGTCCTAGGCGTATTGGTTAAATATTAGGGTGTTACAATAGGCATGCTTAAGGAGTCTTAGAAGCCTTGCTCATAATTGCACAATTTCTAGTTTTTACAAAGCACAAAAACTTTCTTTCCTCCTCCCCTTTGGCTGAAACTTCTTCTTCAATTTCTCAAAGAGATTTTTTTCATTTCACTCCAAGAAACAAGTTCTCTTCCTTTCCCAAACCATATTAGGTAGGGAGTTGTCTTAAGCTTATTTCTATGCTTTGCTAAGTGTTGTTCTTGGTTCAAAACGATGATTTCATGGACTTTCTCTAGCTTTTCCATTCGGTTTTCTTCTTTCTTTTCCTTTGAACATTTCGGCCATAAGGCCTATATGGGAATATGATGATAGCTTGATGATGAGGACCTTGATGTTGGTTGTAAATCCATCACAAGTTAGGCCTCTAAAGCTTGAAAATTCCACTTGATGCAAAACTTTAAAGAATGATGGTTTTATGATGTAAAAATAAAGATCTTGAGTTTAGAACTTGAAAGATGTATTTTTCACTTTGTCTTGATAAGATACATTGGGTTGAATTTATATTTCTCTAAAGTCTTGGAGGAGCTCTAGTAAAGAAATAAAATGAACTTGCATCCATGTTTAAGTTTATGCCTTGCATAACCATGTTTACTTTCTATGTCATCACTAAATTCTCAAGAATGAATAAATGAACTTGCATTCTCATGTTTAAATTTCCAAGCTTGCATTTCATGTTTATGTTTCAAGTTGTCACTTAATCTCTAAAGATGATAAAAGGTTACATCTCATATTATTTTTATGCTCTCACTTTATTTTATAATGGCTAAAATAATCAACGCATGACATGTTTATTATTATGTCATCACCTAAGAATCCTAGAGCCCAAAGACTTGCCCAAGTATCACAAGCAAAGAAATAAGGTTCTTGGAACCATAATAATAAGGACTCTAAAACTCACTTTCAATTTCCTTAAGATTATTGGAGTCAAAGAATTCATTCTTTAAAAGTCTGAGTTTGGAGCTTATAAGATGTAATCAGAATTCTCTTTCTTTCGGTTTGCGGACTACCGCCTCAAGTTTCTATTTATTTCAAGCTCTTGCATCATGTTTATATTTCCAAGCTTGCATAATCATATTTATATTTCAAGAAGATCACCTTAATTCGTGAATATAATAATATGGACCTGCACATCATGTTTAAATTTCAAGTCTTGCATATCATATTTATAATTCCAAGTTATCACCTTATAAAGACAAGATTAAAATGAGGTTGCATAGCATGTTTATGATTCTAGTTATCACCTAAATCTATAAAGCTCAAGACTTGCTCCTTTTATCTTCAATGAGAATTTTAATCGTGAAGATTCTTTCAATATATAAATCGGCCTCATAATTAATGTAACACCCTAATATTTAATGCCAATACACCTAGGACGCATCAAGATTAATTATTAGTTATTACTTCTCTTTAAATTCATTTACAAAATATTTAGCGGAAAATATAAATTTTTTTTTTGAAATGATTCATATAAAACAAAGTGCGAGCCTTTGCGTGTAACATAAATGCAACGTGAAGTGGAAGAATAAATAAAACAATTTAAAAGCCATAAATAACACATCAATCATGAAAACATTTCTCATCACATTAATTAACATAGTTTAGTACAATACCACAGGAATATAAAAGAAACATAAAGTCTTACCCATACTAGTGGGAAGAGCTTGCAGTACAACAACATATAATAAGAAACATAACAACGAAATACATGAAACAACCGCAAAAGATACTCCCAACAGAAGCAACCCTCCTCTAAAACCTATGGACGTCGCAAATCCTCGGAGAGATATAGCCTACGAACTACCGAAGCTCCTCGATGTGGCCCATCGAAGAGGGGGCGTGGCATGCGAAAGGCGGAACGACGTGACCACCTCGGCCGGCTCAACGTACATGCCTCATAGGCCTCGCTAGGCGACCGTGTCCTCGCTACCCTATCGGTCGCCAAAGGCACCGACGGGGTGGAATCGTCCAGATAAGGATCGGCCGGTGAGTCCTCCGAAGGGTCTCCCCGCATCGACGTATGAGGGGCATACTCCTATAGTCACGCACAGCCGAGAATGATGGCTGGCACGGCGGTTCTGCTCGTCTCAGGGTCGCGTCCTCTCAAAAATCATGTCATCGCCAAAGGGGGAAGTCGGAGAATCGGAAGCTGGAGACTAGAAAGGCAAATGGGCGTCCCATGTATGCAAAAATGCATATAGCACAATGACCCTCGAAGTGGTAGGACTGATGATCTGGATCGTAGTGCAGCTCCCACATGGGTGCGTCAACAAAAATCACAAACGACGCCAATGTCTGAAGACGTAACGGAAAGAAAGAGAGAGGGGTGAGAATCTTGCTAAAGAATCTCGTAGGGAAATCCTCTATCCTAGTGTCATCGTTTACGTCCCCAGGAACCTTGGGTTTATTATAAAAGGGTTAAGCATGCATAGGTTCATTATGAGGTTTTCACAAGATATTTATCCAAGGTCCATGTCTTTTAGAATGAGTCTTAATGCATGTATGCAACATAATAGTTCATGAATGCATGGCAGGACTTTAGGTAAACCAAACAAATATCAAACAACATTTAAGTAGCATGTAACTTTCTCTTGAACATCTTTCCTTTTCTCATACTTGTGACACCAATCATAATAGTAACCGCACCCCTTAAACTAGGCTATGAGCTCATACCTTAACTTGTCGTCACTAGTTCTTACTTATTCTCTTGATAAGCGAATCATAAACATAATCATATTCATCATAATCATCATGATCATCATAATCATCATAATCCAACTCCCAGAGTACGGGTATGGGGCCTAAGGATCACCCATCATGGGACTTTTTCCTTCTTCGAAATGCATCGACTGGTTAAGACCAGTAACTTTGTCCGCTTTGGCAGGCTAATGTCTATGCCCTCACGATTTTACCTTCTCCTAGCAAGGAGAAGTACGTCTCGGTGTGTTACCTTAAACATCATATTTCTCAAAAACTTTCTTATGTCTCTCAAATTTGACGGAAATTCGATGGCATAACAACCTCGAATTTCCTCAAATTGAGTCATGCCACATAATCTCAGTCACATGCATCATTTTCATGGAACTTTCTCAAATCAATAACTTTCTAGTTCACATGAGCATATTCCTCAATTTCATTCATATTGCGAAACCTTATGCATCTTAAATACAACATTTCATCATATCATCATACCAATCATACACATAAAGTTTCATGCTCAAGGAACTAACATAATCACATCATCATAATATACTCGAGGTTCATCATCATAATTATGCTCTCATGGCCACCTATCTCATAGTATCTTATGCTTTGACCCTTACGGGCCTTAAACTTATATTTGCATCTTTATTACCCTCAAGAGGTTAACACTTAGACTTTTCTCTAAGATTTGAACTCACTAAAATTTCATACACTGCACATGAAAGGGCAGAAAATATCATATGCTTATGGGGCTCTAGAATCTCCGTCGTGACCCTTTTAAGATGTCTTTGCCTAAGGCTCCATAATCAATTCCTAAACCAATTATGAGGATTCCTAGGCATGTTCTCTAAGTTATAAACCATCTTTCCTCAATCTAACTATGCTGGAAAGAATTATTGTTTTGCCATGTCTAAGAGTGCTAGAATCCCTATTTTAAGTTCTTATCATCACCTTAAGCTTAGAAATTAATACCTAATCATTTATGAAGGGATTTATACATATTTTACTAATTATGAACCATTTATCCTTGAATTAATCATGCTGGAATAGATTTGCATTTTATGCATTAAGGTGTTATAGAATTCTCATCTCTAATCCTTTTCAAGTTACTTACTCTTTTCTAACTTTTCTAAATCGATTCCTTGCTTCACTCAAACATAGTTTTACACATTTTAACACCTTAGAACAGCATTTATCCAGGAACCAAACATAGGGCAGGACCAAAATCATAAGCCCATAAAATCACATAATCTCTTGAGTTGAAATGCATATAAGTTGCTAGTTTTCTCTTGGGACATTTTCAAGAACAAAAGGTGTTCTGGTAATCGATTACATGTTCCTAGTAATCGATTACCAGGAGCTAAATTCATTCTAGGTTCAAAAGGGTAATCGATTACATAGGATGGTAATCGATTACTTAGGGTCTCGTTTCCAAAAAATAAAGAACATAGGAGTAATCGATTACACTATCAGGTAATCGATACGAGTTTCAAGAACAAGTTCCGGGCATGAAGAACAACCGTAATCGATTACAGAACCAAAAAGTCCTTCAAAACCTTATGGTAATCGATTACATGGTTGGTAATCGATTACCAGAATCTCTGGAATTTGAGAAAACATGATTTTTGACACATTCCAAACTATTTAAACACCTTGAGACCTCATAAAACAGTTTCCAACATTTTCTTGAAATCATTCATGCATTTCACAAAATCAAACCATTATTGAATCATACTAAAACTCATCCATTCCTTTTGACTAGAGTTCCCTTTTTAGGATACTTAGGGCAAGTCTTTGAGCTCTAAAGTATTTAGGTGATAACATAATCTTAAACATGCTATGCACTTCATTGTACTCTTCATTACAAAGTAAAGTGAGAGCATAAAATAAATATGAGATGCAACTTCATTATTATCTTTAAGGATTAAGTGATGACTTGAAATATAAACATGAAATGCAAGCTTGGGAATTTAATTATGGTAATGCAAGTTCATTCATTTATTCTTGTGAAATTAGTGATGGCATCAAAATAAACATGAGGTGCAAGACATAAATTTAAACATGAATGCAACTTATTTTTATCTTAACTAGAGCTCTTACAAGACTTTAGAGGAACATAAACCTCAACCCATTATGTATCATAAGGCAAGCTTTAGAGTTTTTAGCACCTAGACTTCAAAAAGTCTTAAGGTTTGAACTTCATCATCAAGCTTAAGAAAATGGACACAAAGTTCAACACTTTGTCTAAACAAAACTACAAGGACTAAGTCATATTCTTTATTTTATTGCTCATGGGCTTCAATCTAGAGTAAACTCTTAGAACGGCGACTAACTTTAAGGTTGGCAAGGGTAAGCTTAGAGCTCTTTGAAAACATAGGATTAATTTTCTTAACAAAACCTTTGTGATCTACTTGACATTTTTACAAACTTTATTCAAATAAAAGAAAAGGAATCGAAAATCCTTCAAAGAAAAAGGAAAAGGATCCAAAAATAAAACCAAGGAAAAGAAAGGAACACAAGCATGTATGGTCCAAGACCAAGTTATTTCAAGCTTTAGAGGTTTCTCACATGACAACAACAAGTCATTATCTTGAAACCTCATCATCAAGCTCATGTTTTCTTTATGAAAGGGCCTCTTGGCCGAAATGAAAAGGGAAGAAGGAAAGGAATTTGAAACCAAGAGAAACTAGAACTTTTCTTGAAGAACACAAGCAAAACATTGAAACATAACCCCTACCTAAAGAGGTTTTGAAGAGATATGAAAGAAAGCTTGAGTTCTTGATGAAATGGAGAAGGAAAATCCTCTTGAAACTTGAAGGAAGAAATCAGCCAAAGTGAGGAAGTTTGAGAAGAAATGAGAGAATTTTTGTAGGAAGTGTAATCTTAACACATGACCCAAAGTGTGACAAGGTTCATCAAGGCTTGATATTTATAGAAATTTTCAACAATGAGGCTTCAAAAGGGGGAAGGGAAGGGACCATTTGAGGAGGAAGGAGAGAAGAAATATCTATTACAAAGGTATGGTTGTAGGCATGGTTGAAGGTATGGTGAGGTATGGGCAAAGCATGGCTTGAAGTATGGCTCTTGAGTGTAATTGAAACAACACATGATAGGCTATGGAGGGGGGAGTGGCCGGCCACCTTAAGGCCATGAGGGAAAGGAAATTAGTTCATCTAATTGTGGGTTAATGGTGTGTTTAGGTGTTTCTTTGATTAGGCTTTTGATTAGGAGTTTATAAGAAAGTGTTTAGATGAGGTAATTGGGTAATTAGGAAGGTCAAGACTTGATTAGGAGGGAAATCTTACTAGATTAGTAATTTAAAATAATTCTTTTGGTCAAATGAGGTATGGCACAATTCCTTAATTTAAGGAATTGAAGAGAGAAACACTATTCAAGATTCCATGACTAGGAATCTTGAATTAAAGAATGCAATTAGAGTTTATCTAAGCAATCTTAGGTTCTAATTAACCTTAATAAATCATTTTGACTCTAGATTAATTATCGAAATAAATTAATCTTCGATTAGAGCCTAATATTGCTTAGGTTTGCTTAATTGCGTCATTAGGCTCACTCACTGTACACTGTTCTAGGGGCAAAATGGTAATTTTGTGCTAAAATTGCCCGGACCTTCCAAGCCCGACTAAACATCAAAAATTATGTAAAAACATCATTCTAAACTTCCTGAAAAAATTCCGGGCTAAACGGCACCTTTTACCCTGAACACAGGAGGGGTATTTTGATCATTTTGAGCCGAAAGTTGAGAAAACGAGATTTTCACCTCGGATATCATTCATAACAATATAATCCCCTTTAAACATCGAGTTGACCCATTCGAGGGTTGTCGGGCAACTGTCCTCAAATTCGGGTAAAAATGACCTCAGGGCATTTGGTCATTTGTACTTGTAGGAGAAAATCGGAGCGTTACATTACTCCCCATTAAAAAGAATTTCGTCCTCGAAATTCGTTACCTTAGAAAAGCTAGGATATTCGTCCGCATCTCGGATTTCAACTCCCATGTGTACTCCTCCGCCTTGTCTTGTCCTCACGCGACTTTTGTAACGACTCGCCTTTTTGTCTCTGATAAAATAATTAATTGCGAGTAATCGGTAGGGATTTTAAAAATTTTGACGAACGCGGTATGATTGAAACAATATAAGGATTCACAAAAAAAAAAAAAATGAAAATTCATTTAATATTATTAAAAATTCAATATAATAATATTATAACCAGAGATATAGAATACAACCTATAAGTGGTATAAGAACATTAAAAAATAATGATAAGGTTAAATAGATGTTTTTAACCTAGTAAGAATTCTTAGGTATTTGGGTACCAAAATGGTAATAATTGGTACACCGAAGTGGTAATAATCGGTACACCAAAATATTGAGTTTAGTAAAAATAACGGATATTATCGGATTCCAAATAATTTTTACTTATGACAATTAAATAAATATAGATATTCCTAAACCTTAATACAAGACAAATCGATTAGGAAATAATACTTGCCTTACTTTCTCTCCAAGTTAAGGCCATTATAAAATGAAAAAGAACAAAAAAAAATCACATTTGTTTCTCGGATGAGTTCCAGAACTCACGTTTTCCCTTTGTTCTTCTTTCTTCCTTCTTTGTTCTTCATTTTCCAAGCTTTCTCTTTGGAAAAACTTTCATCAAAACACCATAATCTCAAAGGATACTCATAGGTAAGCTTATAAACTTCTTCAAGAACATTTTCTCTACATCAAAATCAATTGAAAATTTTATTTTTCCCTTGCTTTTGGTCCTAGTGGCAGCACAAATAAGGGCTGGAATTTGGGGTTTTGAGGCTTGATAAATTAGGGAAAAAGCTTGAAAAAGGTAGGAAATCATCCTAGTCTCTTGCTTCATGATGTTTAGCTATTTTGCTAAGATAAGTGCTTGATTTTCTTGGTGTTATGATGCTGAAATCTGAACCAATTTAGGGTTTATGATTGCTTGAGTTATGATGGAATTGTTTATGTTGAAATCAGAAATTTTTCCTAGCAACTACATGTATTGGAATTGGTAGATATGGAAGAATACATCAAGAACAACTCTTGTGAACTTGCTGAAAAATCTGAAACCAATTCTTAGAATCTATGATGGACTAAGTTGTGATGAGATTTTGTATACAAACAACCAGAATTTTATTTCAGAAATTTCAGAATTTATAAGTGCTTGGATTGTTATGAAATCTTGTGTATTGGAATTTCATGTGCTGGAATTTTTAGTGTGCTGAAATTTTACAGCACTAAATCTTGGTTTGCATGATATAAGAAGTGCTATAAGTGGGTATGTGCTAAAGTCTTATGTGCTGGAATTTTTCTGCAATAACTCTTGAGTTGTTTTATCTTCCTATACATAATGATCAAGCTTGAAAAAAAAATGGCAGGAAAACTTGGTTGTATCTTCAAAATTTAGGAGCAATTATTGTTCAAGAAGTTCCCTTGAAATTTATAAGAATTTCGTCATGAAGAATTTTACAAGTTATGATGATATAAAATTTCATAAAAAGTTTAATAGATTTTAAGAATATCTCATAAGAATTAAGGAGATTTCAAGAAAATCTCAAGCAAGAGTATGAGATATAGAATTGTTAGGAAGAGATTTCTCTTAGAATCATAAGTTTCCCCTAAGCCAACATTAAAGATCTTTATAAAAAGGGAAATTTTAAGAAATAAGCCTTATGTAATGTTAATTGCTTAGTGGTAAGCTCATGGATTCACGGTAGTAGTGACGTGCTACGCCTTAGAACTATATCAGGTTGTAATAGCGATGGAGTTACTTCGTTATGAGAAAAGGGATGTACTGAGAAAGAATAGTGAGGCTATTCAGATGAGATGTAGTAGACGTACTCCATCTAGTGAACTATATCAGGTTGTAATGCGACGACGTTACATCGTTGACAGTACGATCCAAGAAGTATATTAGAAAGAATCCTATGGGTTCTACCATTAGGTTTAACATTCTCTAATAAGAAATTAGATCATAAGAAATAATGACACTAATTAATGAGACCATTACATAAACAACTACATATTATATTGCTTATTTTGCATTAAGTTGAATATCATTGAGTAATAGACTGGTGTTTTCCTTGGAATCATTGATTCTATTCTTCCTGTGGGATGTATTTTATATAGATGGCCTCGATCGTGTTCTTGCTAGAGATGCCTGATGTGCAGTGGCACTACGACCAGGAGCTAGGGTCACTGGACCTGGTTGCTAGTCTCGTATCCATATTTATGTACTTTTCGCTCGCCCGTTTGCTACCTGTTATGAGTCCTACTTTTGATCCAGCGTCCCCTTCCCGCTTTTCCATTGTATATGACTCACCCACCACAGCCACCACACTGCAATGCGTAAGTCTGATCCTTCAGAGGACACATCTTCCTGGTTCCTCTACTCCTTCCGAGGGTAGCGGAGGTGGTAGGGCTACTTCATGACGTGCCTAATGGGCACTACTCTCCACCCGCTTGATCGACTATGGTGTACCCAGTTTGTTGATAGATGTCGTATGCTTAGAGTCCCTCACATTATAACTATCATGGCTTTTATGTTTGACCTTTTGATGAGCCGTGACTGAGGGAGTTAGGTTTATCTGGACATAGTTGGCTGTATTTTGTTAGGCCCTAACCAGATTAGGTGGTCTTTGCGAGGACCAGGGTAGGGTTGTTCAAAGTAAATATGTAATTAGGTGTGAATGTATATACTATGCTTATATGACTTAACTGACTATGGACGTGATATAAAAATGTAAATTATCGTATAACCGACTTCTTAGGATGCGTATTGTATTCCCGATATTTCTATACGATGATTATTATGTTGAAAGGATTGCGATATGCAAAAGAAAAAAAAATTAGTATAGCTTTTAGTGCAAGGCTCATATTTATTACAACACCTATGCATATAATTCCTATGAATGAGAAAGATAAAGTCTATAAAGTAGTTATGAGTAACAACTACTTACCTGGAATGTTATGACTTCGAGCATAGCACTATAGTAGGATGGGTGTTACAACTTTCACCAAAGGAACAGACTTGTTCCTCAACTTGCTAACACCACGGTCCACGATCCTCGTTGGTGCAGATTGAAAGTTAGGTCCTCCCTTAATTGTACATGCTCTGGCTAACACATGGCTAGGGTCGGATTGATATTCTTAGTTGGGAGACGTGAAAGACATCATAAAGATTTGAAGAAATTGGGGTAGGGCTTATAGCAAGTGTCAACTCTTGAAGGATTTCAAAAGGTTGAGAAATCGAGGACTCAATTTCTTGACTTTCATGGCTCTACCTATTCTTGTAGTGGGGGTTATCCTCAAGAAAACATGCTCACCTTCTTGGAATTCTAACGGCTTTCGCCGCTTGTCCGCATAGCTCTTTTATCGGCTTTGACAGTCAGATTCTATCCTTGATCATTCTTATTTGCTCCGTGGTTTCCCTCACTACATCCAGTTCCAAAACGCTTTTTTCGAGATCATGCCAACACAAAGGCGGCTTGGCACTTCCTTCCATACAAGGCCTCGTATTGCCATACGATACTCGCATGATAACTGTTGTTATATGCGAACTCGATAAGTGGCAGGTATTTATCCCAACTCCCTTTTCTATCCAAAACACATGCCCTTAGCATATCCTCCAATGTTTGGATAGTTCTTTCAGATTGTCCATCCGTTTGAGGGTGGTAGCCGGTATTTAACACAACTTTGAACCAAACGCCTTTTGAAAGGCTCCCCAAAAGCGCGACGTAATCCGGATCTCCAAGAGATTATCGTCAATGGAACTCCGCTAACCTCACTATCTCCTGGATGTACAACTAGGCCAACTTATCTAGGGAAAAGGTTATCTTGATGGGTAGAAAATGGGGACTAGGTTAACCTGTCCATATTACCCAAATAGCGTCATGGCCGACTTGGGTTCGAGGTAGGCTGGTCACAAAATCCATAGATATACTCCCACTTCCATTCGGGCATAGGCAAAGGTTGCAATATCCCTTAAGGTTTTTGGTGCTCAATCTTCACTTTTTGATAGACTAAGCACTTACTAACCCAGGCTACTACATCCTTTTTCAATTGGGCCACCAGAACATTTCTTTAGATCCTGATACATCTTGGTGGCACCAGGATGGATGGTGAAGTGGCTTTTTTGGGCCTCCTTCAAGGTACTTTCTCAGAGGTCACCATCTTGTGGTACATATCCTGTAACATCCTCCAAGTACAACCTCATCCTTAAGTCATGATATCATACTTGAGAATTGTTACTTATATTCTCGGACTTAACTATCTATAATAAAAGTCCGATCAAATCGCTTATTAACTAACTCGTGGTTCTATCGAGATATATAGCCAAAAACAACTTATTTATTTAATACAAGTCAAGTACAAAAGTAAGCTCTTCTAAGAGCTTTACAATACATATGTTACCTTTTATGTTTTAGACATATACATACACTTAAGTACAACAAACACAAGTTCTGCTACTAACTAGCAAAATCCACTTGATCGTTTCCCCGGCCTCACGGTCTTCTAGATCAACCTGGGACGACACGGAAAACAAATACATATGGGTGATAATCCTAAAATTCTCAGTAGGCATCCCCAAAACATATGTGAAGTTCATGTCATCGTTACCCCCAAGCCACTTCGGTTTATTTAACAAAAGGTGATCATGCATTCATAATAACTATTCATTTTAAAGTTCAAAATCAATCTTTTGAAGTGGGTTACTTTTTAATAAATCAATCACTTATACACCTTTACCATCGGCGCATACTCATAGTAAGTAATGGCAACCAAAAAGAACCAATATGTATAAATATGTATATGCCCAGTGTAATGAAATTCATCTTTGATTTCCCTTGATGAATCAAGAAGATCACATCCTTCTCTATTTTCTTGCTAGTCGAACGGATTGTCATCTCTCTCTATTTGCCTTTTTAAGCCAAAAGGATCTCAACTTCGCTCTCATTTGCCTTTGACAAGTCAAAAGGATCTCATGTGTCATTATTTGCCCTTGAAAAGTCAAAAAGGATCCTATGTTTTTTTAACTATAGAGTTTAATTAACATCATTCATTGCATGCATAAAATACATACAGGCATTATTCACAACGAAATTCTCATTTGGGTCAATACATCGATCTCTAATTTCAAGGATGCAATCATATGTCACTAGTCGCTTGTAGGTATTTCAATCATATTAGAGGCTCATTCATGTCTCATGAATAAGTAATCGAAATAATTAGCATGCATTCATAAGTCATACACTTGGACTAAGTATCATTTTACCACAAATTTTCAACTATTCTCACATTCAAGCACTTTAGATTTACTATACTAAGTTCAACATTTACTTACCCTTAATAAATCATTTTGACTCTAGATTAATTATCGAAATAAATTAATCTTCGATTAGAGCCTAACATTGCTTAGGTTTGCTTAATTGATCGTTAGGCTCACTGTACACGTTCTAGGGCAAAATGGTAATTTTGCGCTAAAACTTTGCCGGGACCTTCTGGAGACTAAACATCAAACATTACTTAAAAACATCATTCTAAACTTCCTGAAAAATTAGGGTTCAAACGGCACCTTTTACCGTGTAGAACACACAGGGGTATTTTGGTCATTTTGAGCTAAAGTTTAGAAAAACGAGTTTCACCTCGGATATCATTCATAACAACATAATACCCTTTAAACATCGATTTGACCCATTCGAGGGTTCCGGGCAGCTGTTTAAATTTCAGGCAAAAATGATCTCATGGGCATTTTTCATTTGTACTCTAAGGCATAAATCGAGTCGTTACAATTAAGGTAGGCCCAAAGTGATTTTAAATAGCTACTGATTAGTTCTATAATTTCTTTCAAGATTAACAAAAATAATTAGTTTCTAAAAGAGTTTTAAGGCTTTGAAAGATTTTACGGGAAACTAATATCTTACATGTACTTAAAATGTGATTTGAAGCAATTATGTGAGGTTTATGATTCAGCATAATTAAGTTTAACCTGTTGTATGATGATGGTTTAATATGTTTGAAGTTGTGATAATTATGGTTTATTGCTAAAGGAATGATTCTACACATGTTAGAGATAAAACTAGCTTCCTAGAAAACTAAAGCAAGATTTCTGAGAACTTTAGAGAATGAAATTTATGCATTCTGTCTAGAGCCTTTAGTGACCTTAAGAACCATATTTTATCATGTTTAGATAAGGGAGAATGATTTATAATTGGTTTAGTAATTAATTTTAGCATCATAGGAAAAGCGGTAACGAGAAAGGGTTAAAAGCGACTTACACATGTAAAACCTTAAGAACAACTTCCTGTCTATGCTGCCATATAGTCTAACAACATTCTTAGGACTTATAATTGATGGTAATAAATTCCTTAGATGCATAATTAATTAGTTCAATAATTAAGGTTGCCCGATTCTAGAGTTTTGGTTGTTTAAGACGCTTTTGATAAGGATTTATGATGATGCCTCTTTGATGTTTTAAATAATAAGTCTATGTAGTGATTTGATGCTTATTAAGTATTTGACGTCATTGAATGATTTCCGGGCTTGCATGTTATAGTCGCTGTTGCAAACATCAATGCTTATGCATGAAATAATGAAATATTCTTTGTCATTTAAAAATTTACCCTTGTTGCTAGAAGAAAGTATATTATGTAAAAGTGTAATTTGGACCTGGCTAGGAAAGACTTGGTATTTAAGCATGTCCATTTGTGACCCACCTCTCTTTTTTGGAAATCTCCTAGATGCATGATTACAGTTGGTATATATATATTATTCCAGAATAAGACTATAAACGAGAAAATGTTATGAATTGAGAATTGTATTATGATATAACATGCAAAAACTTAATGGTGACTTAAACTTATGAGGAAATGATCCTTTGAACCCATTAGACTATAGGTGGTGAAAATGTGATTTTTGCCCCCTAAACCGTTCTCTCAAAAGGGTAGAGTCGGGACTTTAACTTATCAAAAGGGATAAGTATATGCTAGTGACAACTAGTAAGGTATGAGCTCATAACCTAGATTACTCCCAAAAGGGTGGAGTATAGGTGGCCCAGGAAAATGATGATGAAAGTAACTTTAAGTCACCAAAGAAACTAAGTAAATGCATTATGTGAATATGATGTTCTGCTATGCATAGTATTTATGAGATGATGATGAGAAATATGATGTTCTGCTATGCATAGTATTATGAAATGATGATGAGGAATATGATGTGATTTTATGCATAAGTATGTTATTATATATGAAAGGAAAAGTTCATTATAAACATGACATGCTAAGTTTATGATGCATTATAAGACGCATGATTAAAATCGACGAACCTCGGTAAAGTATATTTTCGAACTTAATAAATCAATCTTAGCATGCTCACTGTTTCATAATAACCCCAAGGTTCCTGAGGACGATGATGATGACACGATGCATATGAGGTGAGTACCCTACTAAGATTCTTTTATAAGTTTCTCACTCCCTCTTCTTTTCTTTCCATCTCGTCTTAGAAAGTGATGGTGATGTTCGTGATTCCGTTGATGCTCTCACCTGGTAGATGTACTTGATCTGGTGCCGCTTATTATCCTTGAGGAACGTATCGCTAAACTTTGACGTGAGCTTAGATATCTATTCCTATCTGAAGTGTTATTAGTAGGTGCCGTTTATGGATATTTTTCCATCCATATATTATTTATGTCTTGTTTGATTGCCTACATCTAGTTTAACTTGTTGGTAGGCAAAATATCTATGTAATATGTAATTATGGATGTCATATGATAGAGCCAATATGATATGTTCTTCATGATATGTCTTTGTTCTACTTATGTCGATTATCGTTCACGTTATACGTGGCTCACGTTTTCAATTATGTTTTAAAGAAAAAATGGCTCGTAATTTCATAAGTATTTTCAAAGCATGATTAAGGAACTGAAGCAAAGAGTAAAGTCTAGTAATTAATCGGATCCTGCCTAGATGTATTGGGTTAATTATTAGGGTGTTACATATGATGTTTGAGCACTCTCGACCAGCGTAGAAGACTAACTTGCTTGCCCCTCAGCTTTTGGTTTGCGTATCCGAGTACATTCCCCATACGAGGCACTTAAGACCAACCCATCGAGGAATCCCCCACACATATCTATTCGGAGGGTTTGTATCCACGGCATCCATGGACATGGGTAGGCGTGAGACAGTGACCAACCCGGATACCCTGATGACAGGAGATGTGTCCATGCCACCGGAGGCCATGTTCATCCCCCATTCTCCTCCATGCACAGAGAGCTTGCCCAATTCATTAGGTATATACTCCCTATGTCGGAGATCAGTTTCCATAGACCATGATGGAGGACTAGAAAGAGTCGAGTTGTCACGAGGATCCCTTTTTCTGCTACGCTTTTGATAGGGTGACTTTTGTAACGCCCGACTTTTGTCATTTATAATTACGAATTACCTAGGTAATTCTTATATAAATTCGAACCCAACAATCCTCAATAAGGAATATAACATTAGAAAAGAAGTTATGAGCGAGCCAAGAGTCGCAAGCCCTGAATTTTTATGTGTAAAATGACCAAAATGCCCTGAGGTTATTTTACTCAAAAATGAGGATCCTGGCCCGGCCATCCTGAGGAGATATTGTAACGCCCCGTTTTTGTTAGAGTACAAATGACTAACATGCCCCTGAGGTAATTTTTACAAAATTGGAGGCAGTTGCCAACCCTCAAATGGGTCCACTCGATGTTTAAAGGGGATTATGTTGTTATGAATGATATCTGTAACACCCAAAAATTATTTAAAAATTAATTTGAGCTTTGTTATTCGTAATTTCAAAAATCTAATAGTATAGTAATGATGAGGGTGGCCCAACGGACCTAGCAAAAAAAAAAAAAAAAAATTGGGCGGTGAATAGTAATCTTGTGGGCCCACAGGCCTCTGGACAAGCCAAAACCCAGGGAGGACCAAGAAATGCCCGGGACTGAGAAAATATAGAATTGAGGTTAGAAAATGTTAGAAATAAGAATTTTAGACCTGGAATTTATTTTCAGGAAACATCTATTTTACGGATATGGTATTTTACCTGTTGGTTAAATTACGATGTAGTTTCTTACATGTATGAAATTTATAGTGCAAATTAGACACATAATATGACAAGTGTGTGGCTTAAAATAGGCCACACCATTGCCCTTTTCTATGAGCCAATGAGGATGTTACAAAATTGCACAAGATTATCTTCAAGAAACACATTGCATAATTCATTAATGTATGCATTATCTTCAAATGAAAAAGAAAATAAATCAAAATTCATCATTTCTTCTTCCTTAAGTTGCCAAAACTCCATTCAGCCATTCTTCCATCTTTTTCTTCTTCAAAACATAAAAAACATACTAAGAACACTAAGCCACAACATCAAACATCCATATGTTTTGTCACAAACACAAATTTACCTCTTGAAAACTTGAATCAATTCCTTATTACACAACCCTTATCTCACCATAGCATCAAGTTAGCTGTTATTTACAGTGTTGTAAGAGGATTAGAGAGGGTTAGATCAAGAAATTGGTGGAGGATCCTTGAGCAAAGTTAAGAACAAGAGTTTAAGCTTCAAAAGTCAGGTAGGGCTTTATTATCCACTTTTCTTTCAAAATTTACTTTGAAATTTTCGGATTGATTGAGCTTGGAATTTCTGGTTTTATTGGCTGATATTACATAAATATTGATGTATTAATTTTGGTGGGATGTTTGGATGATGATAGGAATCACTTTTGTCAAAAGGATTTTGAGTGATACTTGCTGGATTTTCGGGTTTCTTACAGGCAGTGTATAATCACGATTTTTCTGGGCATGTTGTAGTCATGGTCATGAGCTGAAAAAATTATATGTTCAAGTTAACATCTTGGGCTAGTCCCACAAATTTTCTTGAGCTCTAAATTTGATTCTAAATGTCTTTAAAAAATCGAAAACTGAAATGGTTTCTGTGCTGTCTGGATTAGTGGACCTGAAGCTGTGAATTTGTATAATTTTATTAACATAGCAAATGATTGAATTATCCTTTGAAATTTTTACAGGATATTTTCAACATCTCGAAGTATACCCATGATTTTTATTTTAAACTGATTCAATCATTTGCTAGGGTTAAAAATTGTGAGAATCTAGTTCTGAACTGAGTATAAGGGGTTTCTGACCACTAAAATTGTTGAATTTTATTATCATACTTAGAGAACTATTTTCTCCGAAATTTTTATGGAGCCTTGTGGACATATTGAAGTATCTCAGGGAATTTTCATAGTCTTTAAATTGATTGTTTAATTTGTGAGATAAATCGTGCTCTGTAAGTCCAAATTCTGCCAAATGTTGTCTTTGTACTGGAAAATGAATTAAACTCTTGATTTAGAAGTCAAATGATCTTTGGTTTAAGTATGATGTACATGAATGCATGCCAGTGACATTAAAGATTGGTTTGTGAGAAATGAATGAGAATTTCTTGTGATTGGTTGTATATATGAGCTTTAAGCTTGCGTTGGTAAAAAGAATCGTGATAAATGAATGATGTATATATATCTATATTGGAAACATTATGACATTTAGAAACTATGCTAATGCATATGGTAGTGTGAGCTTGAGGATGATGTATGTACTAAGTAAAGAATGAAGTCCCCTTTAGTTCAAAAAGGGCACGCAAAGGTCCTCTTTAGTCTATAAAGGGCACGGGAAAGGTCCCCTGAATGTGTCCAGGGCACGGGACAAGTCCCCTGAATGTGTAAAGGGCACGGGGAGGTCCCTTTAGTCCAAAAAGGGCAAGAAAAAGTCCCTCGATGTCCGAGGGCACGTAAAGTTGAAAATGAATTTTTATGATGTTGAGTAGTATGACATATGTATCCTGAGTGAGGGAGTAATTAAAATAAATCCACTTCGGAAGAATGACTTTTGAACTTTAAAATGAACCTTTGATATATGTTGCATGCTCACAATTTTACTAATAAACCAAAGTGGCTGGACGATAACGATGACATGAGTTTCATTATATGTTTCTGGATGTCCTATTGAGAATTTTAGAATTCTCACCCCTATGTGTTTATTTCCGTCCAGGTTAATTCCAAGAGGACGGTGAAGCCCTACAAGAAAGACTGAATTGGAATTTCTAGCTTAGTAGTGAGACTGATATCTGTTGCACTTAGATATGTATATGTATCTGTAAATATAGTAAGGAACAGATGTGTACCAAAGCTCATAGAAGAGCTCCCTTTTGTACTTGACGTATACTAAATAAATATTTTGTTTCCTTGCTATATATTTTGATAGAACCACGAGCTAGTCACTACATAATTCGACTCGATCACTCTTGCCATAGACAACTAAGAAAGGTCCGCTAAATTATAAGTAACAACTCCTAAGTATAATGTCATTACTTAAGGATGACATTGCACTTGGGAGGATGTTACAATATCCGAAGGTAAAATCTCGTTTTCTAAACTTTCGGCTCAAAATGACCAAAATACCCTCCTGTGTTCTACAGGGTAAAAGGTGTCGTTTGAGCCCGAAATTTTTCCAGGAAGTTTAGAATGATGCTTTTGAGCAATGTTTGATGTTTAGTCGGCCGAAAAAGTCGGGAGTTTAGTGCAAAATTACCATTTTGCCCCTAGAACAGTGTATAGTGAGCCTAATGACGCAATTAAGCAAACCTAAGCAATATTAGGCTCTAATCGAAGATTAATTTATTTCGATAATTAATCTAGAATCAAAATGATTTATTAAGGTTAATTAGAACCTAAGATTGCTTAGTTAAACTCTAATTGCATTCTTTAATTCAAGATTCCTAGTCATGGAATCTTGAATAGTGTTTTCTCTCTAATTCCTTAAATTAAGCAATTGTGCCATACCTCATTTGACCAAAAGAATTATTTTAAATTACTAATCTAGTAAGATTACCCTTCTAATCAAGTCTTGACCTTCCTAATCACCCAATTACCTTACCTAAACCCTTCTTACAAACCCCTAATCAAAAGCCTAATAAAAAAGACACCTAAACACATCCTTAAACCACAATTACATGAACAAAATTCCTTCCCCTTGGCTGATGTGTTGGCCGAAAATCTCCCCCTAAAATGGTGCCACATGTTGATTTTTGTTGCACTCAAGCCCATGTCTAGGGCCATACCCAAACCCATACCTCACCATGCCTTGCCCATGCCTACAAGCCATACCTTTGTAAGAGATATTTCTTCTCACCTTCCTCCCTCATGTGGCCGGTTCCTCCTCCCCTTTGGAAGCCTCATTGTTGAAAATTTCTATAAATACCAAGCCTTGATGAACCTTGTCACACTTTGGTTCATTTGTTAAGCTTACACTTCTTGCAAAATTTCTCTCATTTCTTCTCAAACTTCCTCACTTTGGCTGATTTCTTCCTTCAAGTTTCAAGAGGATTTTCCTTCTCCATTTCATCAAGAACTCAAGCTTTCTCATATCTCTTCAAGACTTCTCTAGGTAGGGGTTTGTGTTCAAGTTTTTACTTGTCTTCCTTAAAGAAAAGTTCTAGTTTCTCTTGGTTTCAAATCCTTTTTCCTCCCCTTTCATTTTCGGCCAAGAGGCCTTTCATAAAGAAAATATGAGCTTGATGATGAGGTTTCAAGACAATGGCTTGT
Organism: Dalbergia oliveri; assembly: GCA_030441495.1. Taxonomy (NCBI): domain Eukaryota; kingdom Viridiplantae; phylum Streptophyta; class Magnoliopsida; order Fabales; family Fabaceae; genus Dalbergia; species Dalbergia oliveri. The sequence goes on along the minus strand of JAMLFY010000013.1, from coordinate 14,570,733 downwards.
TGTTGTCATGTGAGAAACGACGACGGCTTGTTAACTCGGTATTTTGGACATCTGAATTGTGGAGGTTAATGTTCCAAAATTTCTTTTTTTAAAAAATATTTTTAAAGTTTATTGTAAATAAAAATGGTAAAATAAATGTTTTGAAAGGTTATTAATAATTTGCACAATCAATAGGTACCGTCTAAAATTGTTACTAGGGTGGTAGGATTAAATCCCTACCTTTTCTATGCATCACGACTCCCGAACTCAAAATCTGTTACAAAGACCTTTTCGTTAAAAATAAATGGTTTTTCCATGTTTTCCATTTTGAATAAACTTGGCGCGACTCCAATTTTCAAACTTTAATACTTTTTTGCCGTCCAGTCAGCGAATCTCAGTTACACTAAGTAATGATTACAATCCTATGTAATCGATTACCCAATGTTTTGAACCCAGAATGAATTTAGCTCCTGGTAATCGATTACTAGGAACATGTAATCGATTTTACCAGAACACCTTTTGTTTATGAAAATGTCCCAAAAGAAAACTAGCAACTTATATGCTTTCAACTCAAGAGATTATGTGATTTTATGGGCTCATAATTTCGGTTCTATGTTTGGCTCCTGTAAATGCTGTTCTAAGGTGTTAAAATGTGTAAAATCATGTTTGAGTGAAGCAAGGAATCGATTTAGAAAAATTAGAAAAGAATAAGTAACTTGAAAAGGGATTAGAGATGAGAATTCTAGAACACCTTAATACATAGAGATGCAAATCTGTTCTAGCATGAGTAATTAAAGGATGAATGATTCATAATTAGTAAGACATGTATAAAATCCCTTCATAAATAATTAGGTGTTAATTCCTAAGCTTAAAGTGATGATAAGAACTTAAAATAGGAATTCTAGCACTCTTAGACATGGCAAAACATAATTATGTTCCAGCATAGTTAGATTGAGGAAAGATGGTTTATAACTTAGAGAAGATGCCTAGGAATCCCTCATAATTGGTTTAGGAATTGATTATGGAGCCTTAGGTGAAGACGAATATTAAAAAGGTCACGAATAGAGATTCTAGAGCCCCTAAGCAAATGATATTTTTGCCTTTTCATGTGCAGTGCTGTATGGAATTTTAGTGAGTTCAAATCTTGAGAAAAGTCTAAGTGTTAACCTCTTGAGGGTAATAAAGATGCAAATACAAGTTTAAGGCCCGGAAAGGTCAAAGCATAAGACACTATGAGATAGGTGACCGAGAGACATAATTATGATGAACCTCGAGCATATTTATGATGAAGTGATTATGATTAATGCCTTGAGCATGAAACTTTATGTGTATGATTGGCATATTGATGTGATGAAGTATTATGCCTTAATTTAAGATGCATAAGGTTTCGAAATATGAATGAAATTGAGGAATATGCTCATGTGAACTAGAAAGTTATTGATTTGAGAAAGTTCCATGAAAATGATGCATGTGACTGATTATGTGGCATGACTCAAATTTGAGGAAATTCGGAGAGTAGCTGTTATGGGCGAATTTCCGTCAAAGAGAGACATAAGAAAGTTTTTGAGCAATATGATGTTTAAGGTGACATGCCGAGACGTACTTCTCCTGCTCAAATCAGGAGAAGGTAAAACTGTGGGCATAACATTACCTGCCAAAGCGACAAAGTCGCTGGTCTTAACAAGTCGATGCGTTTCGAAGAAGGAAAAAGTCTCATGATGGGTGATCCTTAGGCCCCTACCAATACTCTTGGGAGTCGGGATTATGATGATTATGATGAATATGATTATGTTTATGATTCGCTTATCAAGAAGATAAGTAAGAACTAGTGACGACTAGTTAAGGTATGAGCTCATAGCCTAGTTTAAGGGTGCAAGTTACTATTATGATTGGTGTCACAAGCATGAGAAAGGAAAGATGTTCAAGAGAAAGTTACATGCCACTTAAAAGTTGTTTGATTATTGTTTGGTTTGCCTAAAGTCCTCCATATCATGAACTATTATGTTGCACTCATGCATTAAGACTCATTATAAAAGACATGGACCTTGGATAAATATCTTGTGAAAGCCTCATAATAAACCTATGCATGCTTAACCTTTTCATAATAAACCCAAGGTTCCTGGGGACTTAACGATGACACTAGGATAGAGGATTTCCCTAAGTTTGTCAAAAGGTGAAGATTGAGCACCAAAAGCCTTCAGAATATTACAACCTTTGCCTATCCCCAAATGAAAGTGGGATAGTATAACTATGGATTTTGTGACTGGCCTACCTAGGACCCAAGCCGGCCATGACGCTATTTGGGTAATAGTGGAAGGTTTCAAGTCGGCCCATTTCCTACCCATCAAGATAACCTTTTCCCTATATTAGTTGGCCCAGTTGTACATCAGGAGATAGTGAGATTACATGGAGTTCCATCCACGATAATCTCGGATCGAGAATCCGTGGTTTACGTCGTATTTTTGGGAGCCTTTCAAAGGCGTTTGGTTAAAGCTGTGTTTAAGCATGGCTTACCACCTGAACAGATGGACAATCAGAAGAATTATCCAAACATTGGAAGATATGCTAAGGGCATGTGTTTTGGATAGAAAGGGAGTTATGATAAGTACCTGCCACTTATTAAGTTGCGTATAACAATAGTTATGATGCGAGCATCGATATGGCACCATATGAAGCCTTGTATGGAAGGAAGTGCTAGTCGCCTTTGTGTTGGCATGATCCTGAAGAACAAAGCGTTTTGGAACCAGATGTATAAGGGAAACCACGGAGCAAATGACAGATCAAGGATAGAATCTTGACTACTCAAAGCCGACAAAAGAGCTATGCGGACAGCGCGAAAGTAAAGTTCCAAGAAGGCGAGCATGTTTTCTTAAGGATTACCCCCACTACAGCATAAGTAGAGCCATGAGAGTCAAGAAGTTCAGTCCCGATTTCTCGGTCATTGAAATTCTAGAGAATCGGATTGCCTACAAAATAGCCCTACCTCCAAATCTGTCAAATCTTCATGATGTCTTTACGTCTCCCAACTAAGAAAATATCAATCTGATCCTAGCCATGTGCTAAAACCAGAGCATGTATAGTTAAGGGAGTACTGACTTTCATCTCCACCAACAAGGATCGTGAATTGTGTCAGTATTGAGGAACAAGTCCGTTGCTTTGGTGAAAGTAGCGTGGGGACGAGACAAGAGAAGAGGAGTATTGGTGGAAGCTGGAATCCGGACATGTGGACGAAGTATCTCGAGCTTTTCTAAGGTAACAAATTTCGAGGGCAAAATTCTTTTTAAGGAGAGGAGTAATGTAACATCCCGATTTTTCTTTGAGTACAAATAACCAAAATGCCCCTAAGGTTATTTTTACCCGAAATTAAAGGACGCGGACTTGGAAGTCCTAGAATGGGTAACTCAATGTTTAAACCGGATTATATTTGTTATGTTTGATATCAAGGTGAAAATCTCATTTCTTAACTTTCGGCTCAAAATGACCAAAATACCTAATGTGCTCTCACAGGTAAAAGGTGCCATTTAGAACTCAGGAAGTTTGGAATGATGTTTTTGAGTGGTATTGATGTTTAGTGGAGCAAGGGGGTAGGGCGGTTTTGTAACACCCAATTTTTACTGTAAATTTTCCTGTTAAAATTACCAAATTACCCTAGGTAATTTTTCATATAATTCGAGACCAAACAATCCTCAATAAAGGAATATAACATTAGAAGAAAGGTTAGGAGCAATTCGTGTGAGAGTTGCAAACAATTTTCTACATGTAAAATGACCAAAATGGCCTAAGGTTATTTTACTAGAAAATGAGGATCGTGGGCCCTACCCATTCAAGGGTATGTTTTGATGATAATAAGGGATTGTTTGTGTTGTGTGTGTTAATAAAGGAGAAGAATCCTAATTTTGAGCTTCGACGCGCAAAATGACCAAAATGCCCCTGTGTTTTTTTCACTCTGATTTGCGTGTTGGACTAGACCAGAACCTCACTAAAATGTTTTAAAACATGTTTTTAAGCTATGATTAACCATTAGTTAAGCTTGAGTGGTCTCGGGCAATTTTTAAGTAAAATTACCATTTTGTCAAATCTTTTTAAGTTTTGCGAATTTCGATATTTTTGATTCATATAGCGAAACCTAAGCAATATTAGGCTCAAATTAAAGGTTATTAGATTCTAATTATTAATCTAGAGTCAAAATTATTTATTTAGATTGATTAGAACTTAAAATTACTTAAAAACACCCAAATTGCTTACTAATTCACCTAAGCCCTTAATTGTAAATTAGATTTGAAAATACCTTACCTACACCTAAATAATACATGGAACACACAAATTTCTCTTCCATGGGCTGCAAATGGCCGAAATAATTGAGCCATAATGCATCAAAATATGCCAAATAATGCACTAAAACAAAATGCCAAAAATGTCACCATGAAACATAATTCCCTAAATTCATACAACTTGTCTTGAATCCATGTTTTCCTCCCTTGTTCCCTTTGAAATTCCGCCAGCCTTCCTCCTCCCTTTTACATTTATGAGCCTCAAAATCTCTATAAATAGGCATGCTTGAAGGTGTGTTAGAGGCCTTAGTTCATAACTTACACAATTCTAGTTTTTAGAAGCACCAAAAGCTTTCTTTCTTCCTCCTCTTAGCTGAAACTTCTTCTCCCATTTCTCAAAGAGATTTTCTTTCATTTCACTCAAGGAAACCAAGTTCTCTCCTTTCCTTCAAATAAAATCACGTAGGGTGTTGTTTCTAAGTTCATTTATGCTATGACAGGTTATGTTTCTAGCTCAAAAATGTTATGATGATTATGAATTGAGAATTGTATTATGATATAACACGCAAAGACTTAATGGTGACTTAAACTTATAATAAAATAATCCTTTGGACCCATCAGACTATAGGTGGTGAAAAGGTGATTCTTGCCCCCTAACCGTTCTCTCAAAAGGGTAGAGTTGGGATTTTAGCTTATCAAAAGGGATAAGTATATGCTAGTGATGACTAGTAAGGTATGAGCTCATAACCAAGATTACTCCAAAATGGTGGAGTCCAGGGCGGCCCCTAAGGAAAAATAATGATGATGATAAGATTTTAAGTCACCTAAAGCACTAAAGAAATGAAATATGATGTTTTTCTATGCATGTTATTATAATATGATGATGAGGAATATGATGTGTTGATAAAAGGAAAAGTTCATTATAAATATGACATGCTAAGTTTATGATGCATTATAAGACGTATGATTTAAAAATTGATGAATCTCGGTAAAGTATTTTTTTCAAACTTAATAATGAATCTTAGCATGCTCACTATTTTATAATAACCTCGAGGTTCCTGGAGTCTTTGATGATGACACTATAAAGGAGATCCCCATAAAATTCTTTAGCAAGATTCTCACTCCCTTTTCTTTATTTCCGTCATTTTCTTCAAATACCGATGGCGACATTCGTCCTATATGTTGATACCCCTACATGGGAATTTCACTACAACTCAAGCATCGTTCATATCACTTTGAAGGGAGGTGCGCGGTTCGTGTTTTTTGTTTTTGTAAGACGTCATTTGCACACCCCTCATTGGTTTCCTCGTCTTCCGTATGGTGATGAGATGGTTGACACCATCCACATAATGAAAGGATGCTACGCTCTCAGCCTCATTTGCTGTCCATGGTATTCCGATTATGTCCCTCAAACGAGGTATTCTGAGACGGATCCATCAAAGGATACCATCTCATGTATATATTGGAAAGCTCTACTCCTACTCCCTCACGTGTGAGGGGTAGTGAGGGAAGTTTGGTGTAGCCAAGATTGGCACGAAGGCCATCTATGCGTCCTAAGCCCAGTACATCTCGTGTGTTCCTTCCTAAAAAATTCGTCATAGATAGGATATATTCCACCGTTTTCAGGGAGTGTGTAACATCCCCAAGTACAACTCTATTCTTAAGCTATGATATCATACTCGAGAGATGTTACTTGTTAATTAACGGACCTCTCTTAATTATCTATAGTAAGCTCAATTTACGTACGAGATAACTAAGCGTAATTCTATAAAACATCTTACAAGTAAACATCAAGTTTATTAAACATACAGCTAAAAATACATAAGGAAGCTCCTCTATGAGCTTTAGTACATGTCTGTCTTCTAATACATTTACATACATACTCATTTCACTAAGCACAACAGAATAAAACAGTAAGTCCTATACTACAGCAATCCTACACTCCTTTGCATAGCAGCATCCCCATCCACTTGGCTTAACCTGGAGGCGACACGAAAACAAACACATAGGGGTGAGAATATTATAAAATTCTCATAGGGTAGTTTCCCCAAATACACAATTCACAACGTCATCGTTATCATCCAGCCACTTCGGTTTATTAGTAAAATTATGAGCATGCAACATATATCAAAGGTTCATTTTTTTAGTTCAAAAGTCATTCTTCGAAGTGGGTTTATTTTAATATCAATCACTCAGCATAGTATGTATACTACTCAATATCATAATAATTCATTTTTTCAACTTTGCGTGCCCTCGGTACATCGAAGGGGACCTTTTCGTGCCCTTTTTGGACTAAAGGGGACCTCTCCAGATGCCCTTTACACATTCAGGGACTCCTCCAGTGCCCTTTACACATTCAGGGGACCTCTCGTCCTTTACACACTAAAAGGGACCTATTCTTCACTTGGTACATAAATCATCCTCAAGCTCACCTTTCTATATACGTTAGCATAGTTTCTGAATTTCATAATGTCTCAAACATATATATACCGTCAATCACAAGTGACTCTCATTCATCTCATAAACCAAACTTTAAAGTCACTATCATGCATTCATATATCATAGACTTGGAATAAATATCAAACTATCATAAATTTCCAGCCATTCTCACATTCCAGCACCTTGGCAGAATTACTGTTCTGGGTACAACATTTAATTTCCATGTCAAACGACTATCCCAAGAGCCACGAAAATTCTATATGACACTTTAATGTGTCTAGGAGAACCTGTAAAAATTTCAGGACAAACAGAGCTCTATAGCTACTTCAGTAAAATATACAAATCTAGTGGTCAGGGGCCACCAATTCACAGACCAGATCCGGGTTCCCTTAATTTTTAACCCTAGAAATTGATGGAACCAATGTACAAAAAAATTTACAGTTATACTTCAACATGTTATTAACTTCGTGTAAAATTTTCAAGGGCTAATTCAATCATTTTCTATGATAATAAAATCGGGCAACTTTAGTGCTTCAGTTTCAACATTTCAAGCAGCATCAGTCTCATTTCGGTTTCTGATTTTTTTGAGACAGTAAACATTAAAATCAACACCCAAGAAAATTCATGTAAATAGTTTAAGATGTTAAATCCAACATATAATTTTCATGGCTCATGAAACCACCCACAAGATTTCCAGAAAATTCGTGAAGAGTTCTGATTACAGAACAGAAATCAGTCCAGCAACCTAGTTCCAATTTCACTTGAGAGAAAACCCATTTTAAAACCATCCAAACACAACAAAAAAAATTCATACATCAATATCAATATGTTAATCATCAATATCATCAAAATTTTCGGAATTAAGGCAAGCCAAAACAGAATTGAAAAATTTCACAAGGAAGGCAGCAGAAACCCTACTTTGAGAGCTCTTGAGCTCTATGCTCCAAAGGATGCTCTAGAATGCTTTTGCTTCACTTCAAAGCTTCCCCACAACATCAAACCCTTCCTTTAACCTCTGATTGTGTGCCCTCAAAGTTGGAAAAAGTGATGGATTCAAATTATAATCGGTTAGATTTGTAGGTATGATGAATAGAATAAGTTTAGTGAAGAGAATTTGTGGTTTTAGTGACTTTGAGCTAGGGTTTTGCAAGCTTGAAGCTTGTTAATGGAGTTTGAGAGGAAGAACAATGGAGGAAGGGTGCTTGAGAGGTCTGGCCGAAATTGTGATGAAGGGAATGATAAGATGTTGATATTTTGAGTTTAGGGCAAAATACATAGAATTTTCAAGTCCAAAATGTTTTCTTTGAAGATAATTAGTGTAATTTTGTGCAATTCCTATTGGTTAGTCATAAAGGTGTAATTGTGTGGCACATCTCAAGCCACACACTTGTCCTCCTTAGGTGGCAACTTGCTATGCAAGTTTCATTCAAGTGTAAGAACAGCACAGAAATCTCGCCGAACAGGTAAACACCGTACCCGATTAAACCGATATTATCGAAAATTAATTTTAAGTATAAAATTATCATTCTCAGATATTCCTAACCTCATTCCCATGTTTCCCTAATTTCAGGCACCTCGGGCCCGAATTTAGGGTTTTAGTGTCCCACGGCCGTGGGCCCACAAGGTTACTATTCACCGGCCCGAAATTTTTTTTTTTTTTGACAGGTCCATTGGGCCACCCTCATCATCATTGTACTTAGAATTTAAAATTATAAATAACAAAGCTCAAATTGATTTTTAAATGATTTTCGGGGTGTTACACAGTGGCCATAGAGTTCTTAATAGATTTGAGCGTGATAATACACCCTAGTTTTAGGATAGCACTCCTTGGCTTTTAAGGTTATTTACTTTAAATGCATATGTTGTCTTATGTATTATAGTTTGATGTATTTGTTTAAGACGGAAATGTATGAGTGAGGTTATTATATATATGTATTATGTGTGCTTATGGATGCTATATGATGGAGCCAATATATTATGATGTGATGTTTGTAAATTCTTATGTGTCTTTTAAATTCTACTAAATCGTTCACGTTAGGCGCAAGCTCACGTTTTCAATGTGTTTAAAAAAAATGGCTCGTAATTTCATTAAGTATTTTCAAAGTATGGTTAAATAATTGAAGCAAAGAGTAAAGTCTATAATTAGGATGCGACCTAGGCGTATTGGGTTAATTATTAGGTGTGTTACAGTTTTAGTGCAAAATTACCATTTTGCCCCTAGAATAGTATATAGTAAGCCTAATGACGTAATTAAGCAAACCTAAGCAATATTAGGCTCTAATCGAAGATTAATTTATTTCGATAATTAATCTAGAGTCAAAATAATTTATTAAGGTTAATTAGAACCTAAGATTGCTTAGTTAAACTCTAATTGCATTCTTTAATTCAAGATTCCTAGTCATGGAATCTTGAATAGTATTTTATCTCTCCAATTCCTTAAATTAAGGAATTATGCCATACCTCATTTGACCAAAAGAATGATTTTAAATTGTTAATCTAGCAAGATTACCCTCCTAATCAAGTCTTGACAACCTTAATTAGCCAATTACCTCACCTAAACACTTGCTTACAAACTCCTAACCAAAACCTTAATCAAAGAAACACCTAAACACATCACTAAACCACAATTACATGAACAATTCTCTTCCTCCCTTGGCTGCCCAATTGGCCAATGCATGGCCCCAAGAAAAGTGTCACATGTTGAATTTTATCTCACTCAAGAGCCATGCCTAGACCATACCTCAAACCATACCTTACCATGCTTTGCCCATGCCTAGCCCATGCCAATCAAAGAGATATTTTCCTCCCAAATAGCCAAGAGGCTCGGCCACTCCTCCCAATCAGCCTCCATTTGCAAATTTTCTATAAATACCAAGCCTTGAAGAACGTTGATACACTTTAGATCATTTGCTAAGTTTAGCTTTCTTGCTCTTTCTCTCATTTTCTCTCAAATTCTCTTCATCTTGCTCATCTTCTTATTCCTCTCAAAGAACCTTTCCACCACCACAAACCACCACAAACAACCATAAACCATCACTCACCTCAAACTATCTCTTAAACACTCAAACTTTCCATTTCCAAGCTTAGAAACTCAAGGAAAAATCATCTTCCTTGAGTTTCCTTCTTGCCGAACACACAACCACACTCAAGAGAAGATTTTGTCTTCTCATCCTTCAAGAACTCAAGCTTTCCTTCTTTTCTTCAAAGACTTCCTTAGGTAGGGGTTTTGTTTTCAAGTTTTTACTTGTTTTCTTCAAGAAAAGTTCTAGTTTTCTCTTGGTTCAAAACTCTTTTCCTCTTCCTTTTTCATTTCGGCCATGAGGCCTTTTCATGGGAAAAAATTTAGCTTGATGATGAGGTTTCAAGATAATGGCTTGTTGTTGTCATGTGAGAAACCTCTAAAGCTTGAAACAACTTGGTCTTGGACCATACATGCTTGTGTTTCCTTCTTTTCTTGCTTATATTTTCTTCCTTTTCCTTTTTCTCTTGAATGATTTCGATTTCCTTTCCCTTTTCCTTTAAAGATTTCGGTTTCCTTTTCCTTTGTTTGAACAAAGTTTGCTAAAAATGTTAAGTAGATCACAAAAGTTTTGTTAAAAAAATTAATCACATGTTTTCAAAGAGCTCTAAGCTTACCCTTGCCAACCTTAAAGTTGGTCGGCCGTTCTAAGAGTTTTACTCTAGATTGAAGCCCATGAGCAATAAAATAAAGAATATGACTTAGTTCTTGTATTTTGTTTAGACAAAGTGTTGAGCTTTGTGTCTATTTTCTTGAGCTTGATGATGAAGTTCAAAACCAAAGACTTCTTTGAAGTCTTGGTGCTAAGGACTCTAAAGCTCACTTTATGTTTGTTAAGATGCATATTGGGTTAAGGTTGTGATGTTCTTTTAAAGTCTTGTAAAAGCTCTAGCTAAGATAAAATGAGTTGCACACATGTTTATGTTTATGCCTTGCATTGCATGTTTATTTTGATGTCATCACTAAACTCTCAAGAATAACTAAATGGACTTGCATTATCATGTTTAAATTCCAAGCTTGCATTTCATGTTTATATTTTAAGTCATCACTTAATCTTTAAAGATAATAATAAGGTTGCATCTCATATTTTTTTATGCTCTCACTTTACTTTCAAATGAAGAATAAAATGAGTGTATATCATATTTAAGTTTATGCCATCACTTAAATATCCTAGAGCTCAAAGACTTGCCCAAGTATCTTGCATAAAGTTTAGAAAATAGAGGTATTTCAAGGATGCCATTCGGCCTTGTGATGATGATGATGGACTTGGAAGAGTTCATCTAATCATAAGTGCACATAGTCTAAGTCTTGGAATTTTTCTAAGCTTAGATGTACTCAAGGAACTTTATGAACAAAGTTTTATGTTTTAAATCTATTCCTTTAGCTAAATAATTTAGCTACTGACCTAGCGCATATTCACATGATTTCAATGAGATTAATTGGTTTCTAAAAGAGTTTTGAGTCCCTAAAATGATTCCAAGAGAAACTAGCAACTTATATGTATTTAAATTATGAGATTATGTGATTATATGATGGCTATGATTTCGGTCCTACCCTTGGTGCTTGGATACTCTATGAATTATGTTTTAAGGTGTTAAAATGTGTAAAATTATGCTTGAGTGAAGCAAGGAACGATTTAGGGAAGTTTAGAAAGAATAAGTAATTTGAAAGGACTTAAAATGTGAATTCTAGAACACTTAGAAAGCACAAACTTGTAATTCCATTCCAACATAATTGGACTTAAGAAAAAAGGTTTATAATTAGTGGATATGTGTAGGAATCCCTCATAATTGGTTTAGGAGTTAATTATAGAGCCTTAGGCAAAGACGGAACTTAGAAAGGGTTAAAGACGAAGATTCTAGGACACTGGAATCATAAGGTAAAATTCTGTCCAAAAAGACATAGAGCTGTTTGGTTATGTTATAATTCATAAACATTAGAGAAAATTATAGGTAATGATCCCTTAAGTGTTATAAAAATCCATAATGAAGGATAGGATAATTGGAACACAAGTTTAAGACCCATAAGGGGCAAAGCATAAGACACCATGAGATAGGAGGTGTGATGTGAGTATAGAGCGAGTGGGCATACTCATAATGAGGTGAATATGTTAATATCATGAGCATGAGACTATATGTGTATTTGTGGCATGATTGATGTGACGATGTGGTATGCCATGTTTGAGATGTGTAACATCCTCCCAAGTACAACCCCATCCTTAAGTCATGACGTCATACTTGAGAGTTGTTACTTATTAATTAGCGGACCTTTCTTAAGTATCTATAGAAAGCTCAATTTACGTGTGTAATAACTAAGCGAAATTCTATTGAAATATGTATATAACAAAGAAAGTACAACCTTTATTGAATACACAACTAAGTACAAGAGGAAGCTCCTCTATGAGCTTTACTACATATCACTTCTCCAATGTAGTTACATACATATCCATTCCACTAAATACAGCGTAATATAAACATTCAGCTACACTATTGCCATTCAGAGTCCTCTTACGTAGCGTCATAGTCCTCTGGCTTATCCTGGAGGCGATACGGAAACACAAACACACAGTGAGAATTACATAATTCTCAGTAAGCATCCCCAAATATATACGAAAAATCTATGTCATCATCATCGCCAAGCCACTTCGGTTTATCAAAATGTGATCATGCAATATAAACTAAAGATTTATTTTAAGATTCTAAAATCATCCTCCAAGTGGGTAGCTTTTAATAATCAACCACTTAGAGCACATATATCATAATGTTTCAACAATTAATAAATCATTCCAAGGCAGCCAATCTAGAGTAAGATGAGTAGGCATATAACACAGTGAACTTATCTCAATGTGACATGGTTCCACTTATGGCCATAGAAATCAAGTTAGTGCATTTCTTTTCATTGACAAGGAAGACTTAGTTATACCAACGGGTATTTGTCGTGGATATTTCCACAATAAATAATTTATACCAAATGGAGTAGTTTACACCACACAAGGGAAATAGTCTGCTCTTCAGGACGACTGCCTATACATGATCATTGAACTTCATTTTTTTCCATTTTTGAATCACACAATCTATTCCTACCCGATATGTCTATCGATTATAAATTGAGGGTTTCTCTTTTCAATTTCCTTTCCCTCATTCAACCTAAGTCTTGTTTCTATTTTGCCCATATGTCATAACATGCACGCTCGGAATTTATATATATTCTCTTTCTCAAATGCAAGCATAATGCATATAGGCATTCATTCACAATATAATCTCAATCATGCCTCTAGTGTAACACCCTCCAACTTCTACATTCTCCTCGAGTACTAACATGGTAGTTGTTTTGAATATGCACTAGTCATAACATGCAATAATAAAGAAGTGTACTACATATATAGTCGTAGCCAAAATCAAATAGATATATATGGACCTAAGGTCTATATACATTATCATAAGAGCAACCAGAACAACCTCTAACTAGTCAAAATCTCTCTAGTGAACAAGACTAGTTCCCCTCCTGAAAACCAACCTGCTCAAAATAACATCCAGATACAACGTAGCAAAAGAAAACTAATAATACGTAAGTCTCAGGCCGTAAGGTCCTAAGACTATCCTATCTATGTACAATGCATCCGTCTCTGGAGGTCTCTACTCCTCGTGCAGGAAGCCGTTGGCCATCGGGGCGATGACCTCACCTCCGGGGGCACCGGGGATCCTCAAGGATCTGAGTCAGATGAGGAGGATGACGAAACAGGTGCGTCTCCTGGCTGATATACGGGTGGAGCAAGGGGGATCTCAAACGCTACAGGATGGGCCATATGAAGGGGCACACCTTCATAAGGAAAAGCGGGGTCGAAGTCCGAGCAAAGACCAAAGTACTAAAGGAGCGATCAAAGAACATGTAGTTAGGAAACGGAATAACCAACAGCGTACATGAGTCCAAAGGATCGTATTGCCACACCCATTGTGGCGAATCACAGAAAAACAGGGACGGCATCTCAAAATGAACAATATAATACATACAAATGGGGGTGAGAATATTATAAAATTCTCAGTAGGTAGTTTCCCCCATATACTACACACAGTAGGCATAAGCAATTCATGCATATACAATATTCATACAAAATCATACACAGAATCTTGAAAACCGTACCGGGAACGAAGATAATATCACAATAATCGATCGAGTAATAATATGTACAATCAGAAACTCCATTTCTCATATCTTTCTCAATTTTCTCAACATAGGGAAGGCTTATTCTCACAAAGATACATTCACATTTTACAATTTCACAGAGGACCATAGATTGCTAGGACATGAGCTCATTCCTATTCAAGATCACGAACTTCATTTTTTTCCATTTCGGATCACTCAGGTCTATGCCTAGCCGATACGTCTATCGACTCATAACTTTTCTAGGGAAGTCCTTCTTTTTGCCTTCCCTCTCAATTCTTTCTAAGCCTTGTTTCTATTTTCCCCATATGTTTCAAACATACACAACAAGATATGTACATACTATCATAGAATTTCAGCCATTTCCACATCTCATTATCCTGAGAATTGAAGTTCCAGGCACAACAATTTATTACCATACCAAACAACCATTCCAACCTTAAGGAAAATTTCACATGACACTTCAATGTGTCTAAAACAACCTGTAAAAATTTCAGGGCAATCAGAGTTATATAACCACTTCAATAAAATAGGCAAATCTGGTGGTCAGAAGCCACAAATTCATAGTCCAGACTTGTGTTCTCAAAATATTTAGCCCTAGAATTCGATGGAATCATGGTACAAGAAAATTCACAGAGGTATTTCAACATGTTATTAGTCTTGTGTAAAAATTTCAGGAGCTATCTCAATCAATTGCTATGATGAAAAATTCGGGCAAGTTTGTTACTTTAGTCTCAACAATTAAAGGGCAGAGTTACAATTCGGTTCCTAATTTTTTGAGGCATCAAACCTTAGAATTAACCCCTAAGAAAATTCGTGTGTTTAGTCTAAGAGGTTAAATACAACATATAATTTTCATGGCTCATGAAACCACCCACAAAATTTCCAGAAAATTCGTGAAAAGTTCTGATTACAGACAAAATCAGTCCAGCAACCTAGTTCCAATTTCACTTGAGAGAAAACCCATTTTAAAACCATCCAAACACAACACAAAAATTCATACATCAATATCAATATGTTAATCATCAATATCATCAAAATTTTTGGAATTAGGGCAAGCTAAAACAGAATTGAAAAATTTCACAAGAAAGGCAGCAAAAACCCTACTCTTGAAGGTTCAGCAAGTTCTATCTCTAGCTTCTTCAAGGTGGGATTTCTTCACAACCAAAACTCCCCACACAACTTCAAACCCTCCTCTGATCTATGATGGATGTGCAAGAAGGATGAGGTTTTGAAATTTCAATCGGTTATAATTGTAGAGGTGGAAGTGTAGATCAATTTTTGTGAAGGAAGATTTGGGTTTTGATGATTCTAAGCTAGGGTTTTTGTGAGATGAAAGCAAGATGGAGCTCTTGGCTATGGAGGCACTTCACCCTCTGGTTTTTCCCTTGCAAGGCCGAGAATGATGCTTGGCTTGGTTAAGAAGATTAAGTGACTAGGCTTGTCATAAATGCAAGGCAAGATATTTGTAAAAAAATCATGATGAATTTGGTGACTAGGCTATGATGGATGGCTAGGATTTGATCTTGGATTCCAAGATTAAATCTTGGCCTTCCACTTGTCTTGATTTGGGGGATATTATCTAGTTGTAGTAATGGGAGTGTCTTTCGGTGTTAAAAACCGCACAGAAATCTCACCGAACGGGTAAACACGTACCCGATACCCGATATTACCTGTAAAGCAATTCTAAGCATAACATTATCATTTCCACACATGTCTAATCTTATTTTCATGTTCCCTAACTTTGGGGCACCTCTGGGTCCCAAATTCTCCAGTTTGAATGGCCGGAAGCCTAGGCAGGTGAAGTACTATTCAAATTTTTTTTTTTTTTGTACTCGCTCATGGAGCGTGCTCATCATAACCACGTCTCCCAGAATTCTAATATTCCTATTAAGTTTTCCTCAATTAATATCTGAAGAAAACTAGGATGTTACATTACCACCCACCTAAGAAAAAAATTTTGCCCTCAAAATTTCGTACCTGGAAACAATTCCAAATAGTCTCTCTCATAGTTGACTCTAACTCCCATGTGAATTCTTCATTTCCTGGCCCACCCCAAGCTACTTTGACTAGTTGCACTGCTTTATTCCTCAGTTGCTTGATCTCTCTATCCACGATCTGGCGGAAGCATTTGAAACGTCAAGTCGTCCCGTAACTGTATAGATTCGGGTTTAATGACATGGGTGGAGTCTGGGTGGTACATTCTAAGTTGAGATACATGGAAGACATCATGGAGATTGGATAAAGGGGGTAGGGCTATTTGATAAGCAGCTGACCCAATTTGTCGAAGAATTTGAAAAGGACCTATAAACCTAGGTGATAACTTTTTGACCTTCAAGACTCTACCTACGCCCGTAGTGGGTGTGACCTTCAGGAACACATGCTCTCCCTCTTTAAACTCTAAAGGCTTTCTTCGGTTATCTGCATAACTCTTTTGACGACTCGCAGCGAGGATTTTATCCTTAATCTTCTGGATTTGTTCGTCGTCTGATTAACTGAGTCCGTCACAACAATCTTGCTTCTCCTGAATCGTACCAACACAATGGGACTGACATTTCCTTCCATACAAGGCTTCGTATGGGGCCATGCCAATACTAGCATGATAGCTGTTATTATAAGCAAACTCCACCACGGAAGTACTTTATCCCAACTCCCTTTCTGCTCAATCACGCATGCCCTCAGCATATCTTCCAAAGTCTGTATGGTGCGTTCGTCTGCCATCCGTTTGGGGGTGATAAGCCGTACTCAAACACAGCTTGGTTCCAAAGGCCCGTTGGAAAGCTCCCAGAACCTTGAAGTAAAACGGGTCCCTCTCGGAAACTATTGAAGAAGGAACATCGTGTAGCCTCACTATCTCTTGGATATACAAGGAAGCTAACCTATCCAAAGGATAATTAGCTTTGATGGGTAAGAGTGAGCAGACTTGGTCAGTCTATCCACTATGACCCATATAGCATCATAGCCTGAAGACGTCCTCGGTAAACCCATTACGAAATCCATGGAGACTTTCCTTCCATTCTGGGATCTCTAAGGGGTGTAAGGTTCCAGGGGCTCTGGTGTTCTATTTTGACTCTTTGACAAGTTAAACACTTGCGAACAAACTCCGCTATATCCCTCTTCATCCCAGGCCACCAAAACATTCTCTTGAGATCCATACATCTTACTAGTCCCAGGGTGTATGGTGAATTCACCTTTGTGTGCCTCCTTCAAAATCTCATTCCTGAGAGTACCACTTGCAGTACACAACCCTGTCCTTATACCTCCATATACCTCGTCGTCTGTGTAAATTCTGCAACTTCTTAGTGTGAGCTGATTTTAAAATTTCTTGAAGCTCTTGATCTTCAGTTGTGCAACCAAAATCTTCCTGGAACTCGCTTGTTATTCTAATTGACCTAACACCACACCTTCGGGCTAATAGATGTAACATCCCTCCTTGCTTTATGGATCTCTACCCAACCAACACGGGTCTTTTTAGCATGCTATGTCCTCACTCACACGCTTCATGGGAACTTCCAAAGGTCACAATTCAATTTCCAAGTTCGCTTTTTGATTCTTTCATGATCTCCAAAAGAAAGATGCATCTTTGTGGCATAGGTAGTAATCAATTCATATAAGCCCTCCTTAATCATAGTCCATCCTACACGCTCAAGATCTCATTCTTGTTGATTTCATCATGTACCTGGCTGGAGGCAGGAGCTCCTTGTAGTGCCTTCTGACCGATCACTCCTGCCTCGTCAAGGTGTTCAACAGACGTGCTCAAGCTAAACTTCTTGAAGTCTTCTACTAGTTCCATTTCCTTAATCATCATGCATGCTACACTCAGGGACTTTCTGCTCAATGCATCAGCCACAACGTTTGCCTTGCCTGGGTGGTAATTAGATTGAACTCGTAATCCTTAAGGAATTCCATCCACCGTCTCTTCTCATATCAATTCTTTCTGATCAAAGAGGTATTTTAAACTCTTATGATTAGAGAAGACATTGAACCGTACACCATAAAGATGGTGTTGCCAAGATCTTTAGAGCAAAACACAAGCCGCAGCTCAAGATCATGGGTTGGATAGTTCACCTCGTGGGGTCTTAAACAGAAAGGCATAAGCAACCACATTTTTGTGCTGCATAAGCACACACCCTAAGCCCTTACTAGAAGCATCACAATAAACCTCGAAGGGTCCCTGGAGTCGGGTAGCACCAAGACAGAGCTATGGTCAACTTCTCTTCAACTCCTGAAAACTATTCTCACATTCTGGCGTCCATCTGAATTGAGCATTCTTTCGAGTTAACTTGGTCAAAGGTAGAGCTAGCTGGGAAAAACCCATAATAAATCTCCTATAGTATCCAGCTAATCCAAGAAAGCTTCGAATCTCATTCCCGTAGTTGGTCGTACCCAATTAAGTACGGATTCTCTTTGGGATCTACGAAACTCCTTCTCGCGATACCACATGACCAAGGAACTTAACCTCTCCCATCCAGAATTCACACTTGACAGTTTAGCATACAACTTCCTCTCCCTTAGGATTTGTAACACAACCCTAAGATGCTCTGCATGTTCCTCTTCGGTCCTTGAATAAATAAGTATGTCGTCTATAAAGACAATTACGAATTTATCCAAGTACGGGCGGAAATTCGGTTCATATAATCCATGAATACCGCCGGAGCATTGGTCAGTCCAAAAGACATTACCTTATACTCATAATGTCCGTATCGAGTTCTAAAGGTAGTCTTGAGGATGTCCTCATTCCGAACTCAAATCTGATGGTAACCCGATCTAAGGTCAATCTTTGAGAAAACAGTTGCCCCGTAATTGATCCAAAGGTCATCAATTCTTGGCAGAGGGTACTTGTTCTTGATCGTTACCTTGTTCAACTGCCTATAATCCACACAAAGCCTCATACCCCCATCCTTTTTCTTTACCAAAAGAACGGGGTTCCCGATGAGGCACTAGGTCTAATAAAGTGTTTCCCTAGTAGCTCTTCAATTTGTGACTTTAATTCCTTCAATTCTAAGGGGGACATCCTATAAGGAGCAATGGAAATAGGACCCGTCCCTGGGACCAACTCAATGGAGAATTCGACTTCCGCTCGGGCGGAAACTCCGAAATATCCTCTAGAACACATCTGGATAGTCCTTCACCACTGGAATCATATTCAGTCATAGATACTTTCGGCTTCACTAGAGAGGAGGACATATTCCTGACGGCCTACCTTACTAGGGTTAGGTGTTACTAGGTCTAAGTAAAAAGAAAAGGGAACCAGAATAGAGGAAGACATGAGAAGAAATATAGCAGTTCTAGTTGGACAATGCAAAAGCACATAATTTGGTACCAGCCAATCCATACCTAAAATGACTTCTAAGCCAACAAAGGTAGACAAAACAAATTTGCATTAAATTCTCTGGCATTTATAAAAAGAGAAGTGGTCATGCATGCTTGACAAGTTCTGATAGGATTCGCAGTGGGGTGGATACAAGGAGGTCATATGATAACTCAGACATAGGTAATCCTAACTTTTGTACACAGTCATAGGATATGAAAGAATGGGAGGCACCAAATCATCCAAGTACGTCTAAGATAATTTCATTTATTTCACACTTACCTCGGATCAGATCGGCAGATTGAGAGCCTCCTTGGCATCACAGACAAAACACGTCCTGGTTGTTGTGGCCTGGGGGGTGATTGAGCTTTCTTATTAGGACACTCGAAGATCTTGTGTCCTGGTTTCCCAACCGAAGCATGTGATTTGTGTGGTGCAGGCAAGGCCGGTCCCGTGATATTTCCGCATTTAAGACACTCTCATATTGCCTCCGGTCTTGGAGATTGAATCTGTTTTCCTCTGTTGTTGTTGTTGTTGTTTTGTGGAAATCTTCCTTAGATTGGTGCATAGGCTTAATCGAGGGCCTTGGGCGCTAGTCCTCTCTTGACATTGTTTTGCGCATACCTGAGGTTTGCCAACTTCTTGTTGACTCCTCAGTGCGTCGACACTTGTTCACCAAAGTAAGATAATCTCGAATTTCCAAAAGACTCACAGCGGCTTCAATATCTTCATGTAGACCCCTTCATATTTCATGCATTTACAACTTCGTCCGGGTTATGCCTGGTAAATCGTAGAAAATTTGCAAAGTTCCTCAAAGGCGGTATACTCTGCCACACTCATAGGACCTTGTCTAAAGGCCATAAATTCTAATTCCTTCGCATTTCTCACAGAAGCGGGGAAGTACTTGTGATAAAAAGCCTCCTTAAAGATGTCCAGGTGACTTCAGTGCGGGAGGCTTCGAAAAGTCCTCTAGTCCTACCCAAGAATTCAGCATTTGCTTCCAAGCATATAGGTGGCAAAAGCCACCTTTGAGTCTCTATCAGGGTGAAGCTGGAAAATCTTTTCCATTGCCTTGATCCACTCCTCTGCTTGCGGGATGGAAAGCTCCTCGAAGGGCGGGGGTTCGCCTTCTAAACTCAGCAATTTTATGATATTCTACATCTACTTCATTCCCTCCTGGGTTCCTAAGACCTGCTCCTCATTGTGGTGTAATCGTTCCATCATTCGGTTAGCAACAAGCTTGCTCCCTCATTGCTGCAGCCACTTCATGGAAAGTGTTCATCATATCAACATTGTTCCCTGCTCCGCTCCTGGTCTCCCGATTGAAAGTCATTGATCCTGTCACACCAAACAAAATATTGAGTAATCAGCTCAATACCAATCCAAGTGTGGCAGTAACACACAACATTTCCAACCAGCGAGTCGTATACACACACACACACACGCACACACACACACACATATATATATATATATATATATATATATATATGCATCATCATGCATAACAACTACTACGGAAACATATCGGTCTAATCCCCAGGCTAATAGGATAACCGGCTCGATACCATAATGTAACACCCTCCAACTTCTACATTCTCCTCGAGTACTAACATGGTAGTTAGCGGGGTATTACTAATGTTTTGAATATGCACTAGTCGTAACATGCAGTAATAAAGAAGTGTACTACATATATAGTCGTAGCCAAAATCAAATAGATATATATGGACCTAAGGTCTAGTTACAATATATACATTATCATAAGAGGTAACCAGAACAACCCCTAACTAGTCAAAATCTTTGTAGTGAACAAGACTCAGTTCCCCTACCAAAACCCAACCTGCTCAAAATAACATCCAGATACGACGTAGCAAAAGAAGACTAATAATACATCTGCAAGCCAGTAAGGTCCTAAGACTATCCTACTATGTACAATGCATCCATCTTGAAGGTCTCTACTCCTCGTCAGGAAGCCGTTGGCCATCGGGGCGATGACCTCACCTCCGCCGGGGCAGGGTCCTCAGAGGGTCTGAGTCAGATGGGGGATGACGAAAACGGGTGCATCTCCTGGGTATACGGGTGAAGCGGAGATCTCAAACGCTAAGGATGGGCCATATGAAGGGGCACACGGTCATAAGGAAAAGCGGGTCGAAGTTCTAGGCAAAGACCGAAGTACTAAAGGAGCGATCGAAGAACATGTAGATCCGAAACTCAGAGTAACTGTAACACCCTATTATTTAACCCCAATACGCCTAGGACGTATCCAAGATTAATTATTAGTTATTACTTCTCTTTAAATTCATTTACAAAATGCTTAGCGGAAAATCAGGTAAATTTTTTTTTTTTTAAATGATTCATATAAAAACAAAGTGCGAGCCTTTGCGCGTAACATATACCACGTGAAGTGGAAGAATAAAACATACAGAACATAAGCATTAAAGAACATCATTCCTCATGCACATTAGATAACATAGTTTAGTACATCACAACGGAATATAACAGAAATATAAAGTCTTACCCATCTAGTAGGAGCTTGTACAATAACATAAAATAAGAAATATGATAACAAATACATGAAACAACCCCAAAAGATACACCCAAGCTAAGACTTCTCCCTCGAGGCCTATGGATGACGCTCCTACCCATCCTCGGTGGCACATATCCAATGAACTGGACAAGCTCCTCGAATGCGTGAAGGCGGAAGGATGGGCGAGCATGCGCCATGGTGAGGCCACATCTCCGGACGTCGTGCTAACCTCCGCTGCGTCACCATCTCCTCGCTACCCATCCCGATATCCATGGTACGGCAGGGGAAGTAACTTGGAGAAAGATGAGAAGGAGGATCCTCTTGATGGGTCGTCTGAACGTCTCGAGTAAGGCACGTACTCGGTCCTCTGCACCGTGAAGATGGCGACGGGCAAGCGTTCTCTCGTCACGGGGTCGCGTCCTCTCAAAAATTATATCGTCGCCAAAGGGGAAGTCGGGGTGAATCTTAATTGAACTGGAAAGGCAAATAGACGTCCACATATGCAAAAACGTATAGCACAACGACCCTCGAAGTGGTAGGGCTGATGGTCAGAATTCGTAATCCAGCTCCCACATGGGTGCGTCAACAAAATCACGAAACGACGCCATCGATGTTGAAGACGTAACGGAAAGAAACAGAAAGAGGGGTGAGAATCTTGTAAAGAATCTCAATAGGGAAATCCTCTATCCTAGTGTCATCGTTTCGTCCCAGGAACCTTGGGTTTATTATGAAAAGGTTAAGCATGCATAGGTTTATTGTGAGGTTTTCGCAAAGGTATTTATCCAAGGTCCATGTCTTTTATAATGATTCTTAATGCGTGTATGCAACATAATAGTTAGGATGCATGGCAGTACTTTAGGTAAATCAAACAAATAACAAACAACATAAGAGTGGCATGTTACTTTCTCTTGAACATCTTTCCTTTTCTCATACTTGTGACACTAATCATAATAGTAACCGCACCCCTTAAACTTGGCTATGAGCTCATACCTTAACTAGTCGTCACTAGTTCTTACTTATCCTTCTTGATAAGTGAATCATAACATAATCATATTCATCATAATCATCATAATCCAAACTATTAAGAGGAGTACGGGTAGGGGGCCTAAGATCACCCATCATGGGACTTTTTCCTTCTTCGAAATGCATCAACTGGTTAATACCGCGACTTGTCCTTTGCAGGCTGATGTCTATGCCCTCACGGTTTTACCTTCTCCTCACCGGAGAGGAGAAAACTGTCTGGTGTGTCACCTTAAACATCATATGTTTTTCTTTCTCGAAACGCATCAACTAGTTAAGCCAGCGACTTGTCCGCTTTGGCAGGCTAGTGTTTATGCCCTCACGGTTTTATTATCTCATTAGGCAGGAGAATACGTCTCGGCATGTCATCATTAAACATCATTTTTCTCAAAAACTTTCTTATGTCCCAAATTAACGAAATTCGCAGCATGACAGCTCTCTCCGAATTTCCTCAAATTTGAGTCATGTCACATCATCTCAATCACATGCATCATTTCATGGAGCTTTCTCAATTCATTAACTTTCTAGTTCTCATGAGCATATGTCTCAATTTCATTCATATTTGAAAACCTTATGCATTTTAAACACAACATTTCATCATATCACCAAATCAAGTTATGCACATAAGGTTTCATACTCAAGGAACTAACATAATCACATCATCATAAATGTGCACGAGGTTCATCATCATAATTATACTCTCTCGTCCACCTATCTCATAGTATCTTATGCTTTGACCCTTGCGGGTTTTAAACTTGTATTTGCATCTTTATTACCCTCAAGAGGTTGACACTTAGACTTGTTCTCTAAGATTGAACGTCTAAGTTGAGTTCTTTTCTTCCTTCCTCAAAGAACCACCACCACCACCTTGAGCCACCACAAACCACCTCAAACCACCATCTCATACCTTAAAACACCTCCTAAACACCAAACCTCACCATTTCCAAGCTTGCATCCTCAAGGAAAAATCATCTTCCTTGAGAACCTTTGGAGGCCGAATCCTTGTTGCTCACCAAGAGAAGATTTTGTCTTCTCATTTCCTTGCAAACTCAAGCTTTCTTTCAAAGCTTTCAAGATTTCACTTGGTAGGGGTTTTCTTTCAAGTTTTCTTTACTTTCTTTGAGAAAAGTTTCTAGTTTTCTCTTGTTTTCAAACTCTTTTTCTTCCTCCTTGCATTTTCGGCCATGAGGCCATTTTATGAACACAACTTTAGCTTGATGATGAGGTCTCATGGAAATAGTGTGGTGTTTGTCATGGGATAAACCTCTAAAGCTTGGATCTTGGTCTTGGACCATATACAAACTCGGTTTTCCCCTTTTCTTTACAAGTTCAAAGTTTTGGCTTTCATTTCTCTAAGGTTTCGGTTTTCTTTTTTTATCTTGTTCAAGCTCTAATTTTCATTTCTTTTCCTTTGGTTTCGGCCCCTTTGTTTTGGTTTTGGGGAAAAAGGTTTGCTAAAAATATTAGAATGGTCCTTTGAATGTTTGTTGTGATTTTTGCCACTAGGATCATTTTCTTGAGCTTGATGATGAGGTTTACAACCTTAAGACTTCCTTGAAGTCTAGGTGCTAAGAACTCTAAAGCTTGCCTTATGATACATAATGGGTTGAGGTTTTATTCCTTTAAAGTCTTGCAAAGAGCTCTAGCTAAGATCTAAAATAAGATGCATTCATGTTTACTTTATGCCTTGCATAGCATGTTTATTTTGATGTCATCACTAAGTTCTCAAGACTAATTAATTGGACTTGCACTATCATGTTTAAATTTCAAGCTTGCATCTCATGTTTACATTTCAAGTCATCACTTAATCCTTAAAGATAATAATGAAGTTGCATCTCATATTTATTTTATGCTCTCACTTTGTTTCTAATGAAGAGTAAAATAAAGTGCATAGCATGTTTAAGATTATGTTATCACCCAAATGTTCTAGAGCTCAAAGGCTTGCCCAAGTATCCTATGTAAGGTTTTCAAGAAAATATTGGCATTCTTAAAGAAGCCATTTTGGCCTTGTGGTGATGATGATGGACTTAATATGAGTTCCTCTAATCACAAGTGTCCATAGTTTGTGTTTTGTAATTTTTCCAAGCTTAGGAGCACCTAAGCAACATTATGCATAAAATTATATACTTTAAAACTATTTTGCAAGCAAGTTAATTTAACTATTGACCTTATGTGTAAAGGCATGATTTTAATGAAAGGATTTGAGTTCTAAAAGAGTTTTGAATCCCTAGAATTATTCCAAGAGAAAACTAGTAACTTGTATGCATTTTAATTTACAAGATTATGTGATTTTATGGGCTTATGATTTCGGTTCTTCCCTTCATGATTGGCTGCTGTACAAATGTTGTTCTAAGGTGTTAAAACGTGTAAAATTATGTTTGAGTGAAGGGAGGATCGATTTAGAGAAGTTAGAAAAGAATAAGTAACTTAAAAGGATCAAGAATGAGAATTCTAGAACACCTTAATGCACAAATTTGCAAAACTGTTTCAGCATAATTAATTCAAGTGTAAATGGTTCATAATCAGTAGGATATGCATAAAAACCTTTCATAAATGATTAGGTATTAATTACTAAGCTTAAGGTGAAGATAAGGACTTAAAATAGGAATTCTAGCACACTTAGACATGGCAAAAGGTGATTTCTGTCCAGCAAAGCTAAATTGAGGAAAAGTGAATTATAACTTAGTAAACATGCCTAGGAATCTCTCATAATTGGTTTAGGGATTGATTATGAAGCCTTAGGTGAAGACGGATCTTAAAAAGGGTCACGACGGAGATTCTAGAGCCCCTAAGTATATGATATTTTTCTTGCCCAAACTACATAATGCTGTTTGGAATTTTGAGTGTGCCTAAAATTAGTGAGAATTTTAAGTAATGATCCCTTAGGTGTTATAAAAATCCTTAGTGAGGATTAGAATGACCGAAATATGAGTTTAAGACCCTAAGGGTCACATCATAAGATACTATGAGATAGGAGGCCGAGTGAGCATATTTATGATGATGAACCTCGAGCATGATTATGATGATGTGATTGTGTTAATATCTTGAGCATGAAACCTTATGTAAATAATTGACATGACGATATGATGAAGTGCCGTACCATGTATTTGAGATGCATGAGGTTTAGAAGTATAAATGAGATTGAAAAGTATGCTCATGTGAACTATGTAGTTTTTAATTGAGAAAGTTTCATAAAGAATGATACATGTGATTGAGATTATGTGGCAAAACTCAAATTTGAGGAAATTCGGAATGTAGTGTTATGCTGCCAATTTCCATCAAATTTGAGGGACAAAAAGAAAGTTTTTGAGAAATATGAAGTTTAAAGTTATATGCAGAGACGCATTTCTCCTACTTAGATGAGAATAAACCCGTGGGGGTATGGACGTCGAGCCATCCGAAGCGGACAAAGTTGGTCTTAACCAAGTCGATGCGTTTCGAAGAATGAAAGTATATGATGTTTAAGGTGACACACCGAGACGTACTTCTCCTCTCTGGTGAGGAGAAGGTAAAACCATGAGGGCATAGACATTAGCCTGCCAAGCGACAAAGTCGCTAGTCTTAACCCGATGCGTTTCGAAGAAGGAAAAAGTCCCATGATGGGTGATCCTTAGGCCCCCTACCCGTATCTCTGGAGTCGGATTATGATGATTATGTTTATGATTCGCTTATCAAGAGGATAAGTAAGAACTAGTGACGACTAGTTAAGGTATGAGCTCATAGCCTAGTTTAAGGTGCGGTTACTATATTATTGGTGTCACAAGTATGAGAAAAGGAAAGATGTTCAAGAAAGTTTACATGCCACTTATATGTTGATTGATAATTGTTTGATTTACCTAAAGTACTGCCATGCATCCATGAACTATTATGTTGCATACATGTATTAAGAATCATTATAAAAGATATGGACCTTGGATAAATACCTTTGCGAAAACCTCATAATGAACTTATGCATGCTTAACCTTTTCATAATAAATCCAAGGTTCCTGGGGATGTAAACGATGACACTAGGATAAAGGATTTCCCTCCTGAGATTCTTTACAAGATTCTCACCCCTCTCTTGTTTCTTTCCGTTCGTCTTCAGACATCGATGGCGTCGTGAGATTTTTGTTGATGCACCGTGTGGGAAGCTCTTCAGAACATAGTCCTACCACTTTGAAGGTCGTTGTGCTACACGTATTTTTGCATACGTGGACGCCCGTTTCCGTCTCACGGGTCACCCCGACCTCCCTTTGGCGCGATATGATCTTTGAGGACACGACCAGTGATGGGCAACCGTCGTGCCCGTTCGGCCTCTTCAACGTGGGCTACCCCGAGTACATGCCACGCCCAGACGTTCGACGACCTCAGGGATCCTCCTTTTCATCCTTTCTCGGGTTCCGCCCCTGCCGTACCCATGGATATCGGGATGGGTGCGAGGAGAGTGACGCGGAGGTTAGCACGACGTCAAAAATACGCCCTCATCGTGGCGGCATGCTCGCCCATCCTTTCTTCACGCATCCGAGGAGCTTGCACAGTTCATTGGATATATACCAGGAGGGATGGGAGGAGTCATCCATGGCTCGAAGGAGGGAGAGCCTTAGTTGGGTATTTATCTTTTGGGGTTGTTCCATGTATCTGTCTTTATGTTTCTTATTTTATGTCATTGTCCTAAGCTCTCCCATATGGGTAAGACTTTATGTTTCTGTTATCTCTATTGTGATGTACTAAACTATATTATCTAATGTGATGAGGAATGATGTTTATGATGGATGTGTTCTTTAATGTTTATGTTCTGTATTTTTATTTATTCTTCCGCTTCACGTTGTTTATGTTACGCGCAAAGGCTCGCACTTTGTTTTATATAAATCATTTCAAAAAAAAAATTTCCGTATTTTCCGCTAAGTTTTTTATAAATGAATTTAAAGAGAAGTAATAACTAATAATTAGTCTTGATACGTCCTAATTATTGGGGTTAAATATTAGGGTGTTAACTCTTGAATCTCCATCGTGACCCTTTTTAAGATTCGTCTACGCCTAAGGCTCCATAATCAATTCCTAGACCGATTATGAGGGATTCCTAGGCATGTTCTCTAAGTTATAAACCACTTTAAATCTTTTATCATCATCTTAAGCTTAGAAATCAGCACCTAATCATTTCTAAAGGATCTTGTATATGTCTTACTAATTATGAATCATTTATCCTTGAACTAATCATGCTAGAGATTTGCATTTCTTGCATTAAGGTGTTCTAGAGTTCTCATCTCTAATCCCTTTTAAGTTGCTTATTATTTTCTAATTTTTCTAAATCGGTCCTTGTTTCACTCAACATAATTTTACACATTTAACACCTTAGAACAGCATTCATCCAGTAGCCAAACATAGAACCGAAATCATGAACCCATAAATCACATAATCTCTTGGGTTGAAATGCATACAAGTTGCTAGTTTTCTCTTGGACATTTTAGGAAACAAAAGGTGTTTTGGTAATCGATTACATGTTCCTAGTAATCGATTACTGGAGCTCAATTCATTCTGGGTTTCAAAACAAGGTAATCGATTACTTAGGGTCAAATATGTTCGGAAAATAAAGAACATAATAGTAATCAATTACACTATGGGTAATCGATTAAGGTTTCCATAATAGGTTCTGGGCATGAAGAACAGTCGTGTAATCGATTACATTGCCATTGGTAATCGATTACTAAAACCAAAAGTCCTTCGAAACCTTTCTGGTAATCGATTACATGAATGGTAATCGTTACCAGAACCTGGAATTTGAGAAAACATGATTTTTGACACATTCCAAACTATTTAAACATCTTGAGACCTCATAAAACGGTTTTCCAACATTTTCTTAGAATCATTCTCACATTTTACAAAATCAAACCATTATTGAAATCATACTAAAACTCATCCATTTTTTTTTTACTAGAGTTCCCTTTTTAGGATATTTAGGGCAAGTCTTTGAGCTCTAGAGTATTTAGGTGATGACATAATCTTAAACATGCTATGCACTTTATTTTACTCTTCATTGGAAAGTAAAGTGAGAGCATAAAATAAATATGAGATGCAACTTCATTATTATCTTTAAGGATTAAGTGATGACTTGAAATATAAACATGAAATGCAAGCTTGGGAATTTAAATATGGTAATGCAAGTTCATTCATTTACTCTTGTGAAGTTAATGATAGCATGAAAATAAACATGAGATGCAAGACATAAATTTAAACATGAATGCAACTTGTTTTTATCTTAGCTAGAGCTCTTGCAAGACTTTTAGAGGAACATAAACCTCAACCTATTATGTATCATAAGGCAAGCTTTAGAGTTCTTAGCACCTAGACTTCAAGAGAAATCTTAAGGTTTGAACTTCATCATCAAGCTTAAGGAAATGGACTCAAAGTTCAACACTTTGTCTAAACAAAACTACAAGGACTAAGTCATATTCTTTATTTTATTGCTCATGGGCTTCAATCTAGAGTAAAACTCTTAGAACGGCCGACCAACTTTAAGGTTGGCAAGGGTAAGCTTAGAGCTCTTTGAAATCATAAGATTAACTTTCTTAACAAAACTTTTGTGATCTACTTGACATATTTTACAAACTTTGTTCAAATCCAAAGAAGAAAAACTGAAGTCCTTAAGGGAAAGAGGAAGAGGAAAACTGGAACTTAAGCCAAGAAAAGAAAGGAAATCCAAGCATGTATGGTCCAAGACCAAGTTGTTTCAATCTTTAGAGGTTCCTCATATGACAACAACAAGTCATTATCTTGAAACCTCATCATCAAGCTCATATTCTCTTCATAAAAAGGCCTCTTGGTCAAAAGATAAACAAGAAAAGGAAAAGAGTTTGAAATCAAGAGAAAACCTAGAACTTTCTTGAAGAACACAAACAAAATCATCAAAACTTAACCCCTACCTTAAGAAGTCTTGAAGAGAGATGTAAGAAAGCTTGAGTTTTTGATGAAATGGAGAAGGAAAATCCTCTTGAAACTTGAAGGAAGAAATCAGCTAAAGTGAGGAAGTTTGAGAGGAAATGAGAGGATTTGCAAGAAGTGTGAACTTACCAAGTGAACCAAAGTGTGACAAGGTCAAGAGGCTTGGTATTTATAGAAAAATGGGACATGTTGGCTGATTTGGGAGGGAATGGCTGATGGTTTTCAAGGCCAAGGGAGGAGGAAAATATCTCTTACAAAAGCATAGGCTTAGGCATGGCAAGCATGGTTGGAAGCATGGGCAAGGTATGGGCTTGGAGTGCAACAAAAATCAACATGTGGCACCATTTTAGGGGGCAGATTTCGGCCACCCTCATCAGCCAAGGAGGAAGGGATTTTTGTTCATGTAATTGTGGTTTAAGGATGTGTTTAAGTGCGTCTTTGATTAGGCTTTTGATTAGGAGTTTGTAAGCAAGTGTTTAGGTGAAAAATGGTCAATTAAGGTGATTCAAGACTTGATTAGGAGGGTAATCTTATTAGATTAGTAATTTAAAATAATTCTTTTGGTCAAATAAGGTATGGCACAATTCCTTAATTTAAGGAATTGAGAAGAAAATACTATTCAAGATTCCATGACTAGGAATCTTGAATTTAAAGAATGCAATTAGAGTTTATCTAAGCAATCTTAGGTTCTAATTAACCTTAATAAATTATTTTGACTCTGGATTAATTATCGAAATAAATTAATCTTCGATTAGAGCCTAATATTGCTTAGGTTTGCTTAATTGCGTCATTAGGCTTACTGTTACACTGTTCTAGGGGCAAAATGGTAATTCTGTGCTAAAACTGGGACCTTGAGCAAACTAAACATCAAACATTGCTCATAAACATCATTCTAAACTTCCTGGAAAAGTTTGAGCTCAAACGGCACATTTTACCCGTGTAACACAGCGGGGTATTTTGGTCATTTTGAGCCGAAAGTTTAGAAACGAGATTTCCACCTGGATATCATTCATAACAACGTAATCCCCTTTCAACATCGAGTTGACCCATTCGAGGGTTGCAGGGCAAGTCCTAAAATTAGGGAGTAAAGTTACCTCAGGGCATTTCGGTCATTTGTACTCTAACAACAGAAATTACAATAACCAACGCGTACATGCGGTCCAAAGGATCATATTGCCACACCCATTGTGGTGAATCAGGAAAAACACAGGACGACATCTGAAGAATTGAACAATATAATACATTCAACGGGGGAGTGAGAATATTATAAAATTCTCAGTAGGTGGTTTCCCATATACTACACAGTAGGCATAAGCAATTCATGCATATACAATATTCAAACAAAATCATACACAGCAATCTTGAAAACCCGTAGGTCAGGGAACTAAAGATAATATCACAATAATCGATCGAGTAACAATATGTACAATCAGAAACTCCATTTCTCATATCTTTCTCAATTTTCTCAACATAGAGAACATGCATTTTTTCCATTTCCGGATCATTCAGATCTATGCCTAGTCGATACGTCTATCGACTCATAACTTTTCTAGGGAAG
The DNA here is from genome assembly GCA_030441495.1 of Dalbergia oliveri. NCBI lineage: Eukaryota > Viridiplantae > Streptophyta > Magnoliopsida > Fabales > Fabaceae > Dalbergia > Dalbergia oliveri. The sequence continues at coordinate 14,539,530 of JAMLFY010000013.1, read as the reverse complement.
TCCTTCTTTTTGCCTTCCCTCTCAATTCTTTCTAAGCCTTGTTTCTGTTTTCCCCATATGTTTCAAACATACAGCAAGATATGTACATACTATCATAGAATTTCAGCCATTTCCACATCTTATTATCCTCAGAATTGAAGTCCCAAGCACAACAATTTATTACCATACCAAACAACCATTCCAACCTTAAGGAAAATTTCACATGACACTTCAATGTGTCTAAAACAACCTGTAAAAATTTCAGGGCAATCAGAGTTATACAACCACTTCAATACAATAGGCAAATCTGGTGGTCAGAAGCCACAAATTCATAGTCCAGACTTGTGTTCTCAAAATATTTAGCCCTAGAATTAGATGGAATCATGGTACAAGAAAATTCACAGAGGTATTTCAACATATTATTAGTCTTGTGTAAAAATTTCAAGAGCTATCTCAATCAATTGCTATGATGAAAAATTCGGGCAAGTTTGTTACTTCAGATCTCAACAATTCAGACGCAGCAGTTACAATTCGGTTCCTAATTTTTTGAGGCATCAAACCTTAGAATTAACCCCTAAGAAAATTCGTGTGTTTGGAACTACAACATATAATTTTCATGGCTCATGAAACCACCCACAAAATTTCAGAAAATTCATGAAAAGTTTCATTCCAGAACAGAAATTCAAGCAACCTAGTTCCAATTTCACTTGAGAGAAAACCCTTTTTAAAACCATCCAAACACAACACAAAAATTCATACATCAATATCAATATGTTAATCATCAATATCATCAAAATTTTCGGAATTATGGAAAATAGAATTGAAAAATTTCACAAGAAAGGCGAAAACCCTACTCTTAAAAGTTTAGCAAGTTTCTATCTCTAGCTTGCTTCAAGGTGGGATTTCTTCACAACCAAAACTCCCCACACAACTTCAAACCCTCCTCTGATCTATGATGGATGTGCAAGAAGGATGAGGTTTTTGAAATTTCAATCGGTTATAATTGTAGAGGTGGAAGTGTAGATCAATTTTTGTGAAGGAAGATTTGGGTTTTGATGATTCTATGCTAGGGTTTTGTGAGATGAAAGCAAGATAGAGCTCTTGGCTATGAAGGCACTTCACCCTCTGGTTTTTCCCTTGCAAGGTCGAGAATGATGCTTGGCTTGGTTAAGAAGATTAAATGACTAGGCTTGTCATAAATGCAAGGCAAGATATTTGTAAAAAAATCATGATGAATTTGGTGACTAGGCTATGATGGATGGCTAGGATTTGATCTTGGATTCCAAGATCAAATCTGGCCTTCCACTTGTCTTGATTTGGGGGATATTATCTAGTTGTAGTAATGGGAGTGTCTTTAATGTTAAAAGTACACCGAAATCTCACCGAATGGGTAAACACCGTACCCGATACCAATATTCCCGTAAAGCAATTCTAAGCATAACATTATCATTTCCACACATGTCTAATCTTATTTTCATGTTCCCTAAATTTAGGGCACCTCTGGGTCCCAAATTCTCCAGTTTCAATGGCCAGCCTCCTCAGGCCACAAAGTACTATTCAATTTTTTTTTGTACTCGCTCATGAAGTGCTCATCATCATAACTACGTCTCCAGAATTCTAATATTCCTATTAAGTTTTCCTCAATTAATATCTGAAGAAAACTAGGATGTTACATCTAGCATACTTTTTTATGCCACAAGTCACATGGCCAAATAGGTAACATCGAGTATTCATGTCATACTAGAACTAGAAATGCCATTAGTTCATCAACTCACAACATCAATCCATTTCCAGCACAATGGCAGATTTACTGTCCTAGGCACAACATTTAATTACCACATCAAACAGCCATTAAAACTACCAAAAAAATTCTATATGACACTTTAACATGTCTAGAAGACCCTGTAAAAATTTCAAGATAAACAGAGGTCTATAGCTACTTCAGTAAATGTACAAATTTCGAGGGTCAGGGGCCACCAATTCACAGTCCAGACCCGAGTTCCCAAAATTTTTAACCCAAGTAATTGATGGAATCAAGGCACAAGAAAATTTACAGTGATACTCCAATATGTTAATAACTTCATGTAAAAATTTCATGGGCTAATTCAATCAATTTCTATGATAATAAATTCAGACAAATTTATTGCTTCAGTTTCAACAATAAGACAGCATCAGTCACATTTCCATCCTTGATTTTTTTGAGGCAGTAAACTTCAAAATCAACACCCAATAAAATTCATGTAGTTATTTTAGGATGTTAAATATAACATATAATTTTTATAGCTCATGAAATTACCCACAACTATACCAGAAAATTCGTGCATAATTCCTGCTTCAGGACAACTAGGAATCCAGCAGCCTAGTCCCAATTTCCTTTGAGAAAAACCCTTTTCTAAGCCCATCCAAACACACCACCAAAATTCACACATTAATATCAACATATTATCCAGCAATACAATAGAAATTTCGGACCTAGGTCAAGCCAAAACAGATCAGAAAAATTTGACAAGAAAAGGCAGCAAAAACCCTACTTTGAGTAACCTATTAGCTCATTGGCTTCAAGATTAACCAAGCTTGCTTCCTTCTCCTCCAAAGCTCTCAATCCAACTTCAAACCCCTCTGATATCAGTGAGGTGTGAGGTACAACACAAGGTTTTGATGAGAAATGAAAATTTTTTCGGTTAGATTGATAGAGAATTTGGATGTAGAACAAGTTTAGTGAAGAACTTTTGATGATTCAACAACACTAGCTTGGAGTTTTTGGGCTTGGAACTCAAGAACAAGCTCTTGAGGACAACAATGGTGCTTGGTCTCTTCTTTCCTCTTGGCTGGCCGAAATTTGTGTGTCTTGGGGAAGAAAAATATGACTAGGCTTCTTATATTAAATGCTTAGAAGATATTTAGTAAAAAAAATCATTGTTTATGTAATAAAGGCAATGGATGGCTAAGATTTAATCTTGGATTCCAAGATTAAATCTTGGCCTTCCACATGTCCTTATTAGGTGGACATCATCCATTTGTGGTGATGGAAATATCTTCAGTGTTAAAATCATACATCGAAATCTCAAAGGTTGTAACACCACAACTTTTGTCATTTAGAAATTACCGAATTATCCTAGGTAATTCTTATATAAATTCTAGACCGAACAATCCTCAATAGAGGAATATAACATTAGAAAAGAGGTTATGAGTGATTCCTGCAAGAGTTGCAAGCCCCGAATTTCTGTACATGTAAAATGACCAAAATGCCCTGAGGTTATTTTACTAGAAAATGAGATCGTGGGCCCAACCTCAAGGGAATGTTTTGAGGATAATAGGGGATTGTTTGTGTTATGTGTGTTAATAGAGGAGAAGAATCTCAATTTTGAGTTTCGAGCGAAATGACCAAAACGCAGATCAGGTTTAACTTTTCAATCTGACTAGCAAAACCTCACTAAAATGTTTTAAAAGGTGTTTTTAAGCTATGATTGGCCATTGGTTATGTTTGGATGGCCCAATTTTGAGTGAAGTTACGATTTTGCCCCTTCTTTGTGAGTTTTGCAAATTTTGAGATTTTTGATTCGTCTAGCAAAACATAAGCAATATTAGGCTCAAATTAAAGCTTATTAAATTCTAATTCTTAATCTAGAGTCAAAATTATTTATTTAAATTGATTAGAACCTAAAATTGCTTAGAAACACCCAAATTGCTTACTAATTCACCAAAGCCCTTAATTGCAAATTCTCTAAATTGCAAAGATACTTACCTACACCTAAATAATACATGGAACACACAAATTTCTCTTCCATGGGCTGCAAATGGCCGAAATAATGCAGCCATAATACACCAGAAAAATTGCACTAAAACATAATGCCAAAAATTACCATAAAACAAGGAACTTTGAAACATGATTCCATGTTTTAAGCCACCAAACAAGATGATTTTTCCTTCATTGTTTCCTCCTCAAATTTAGTCAGATTTTCCTCCTCCTCTTGTCCACACATGAGCTTGAATTCTTCTATAAATAGGCATGCTTAGAAGTCATTAGAGGCTTGCTAAAAAATTTCATAACTTCAAGTTTTTCCTAAGCTCAAAAACTTTCTTTCTTTCTTCCCCCTTGGCCAAAATTCTTTCTTCAACCTTTTAAGGATATTTGTTTCAATTCACTTCAAGAAACCAAGTTCTCTTCCTTTCCTTCAAATAAAATTAGGTAGGGTGTTGTTTCTAAGTTCATTTTATGCTATGACAAGTTATGTTTCTAGCTCAAAAATGTTGAATCAATGAACATTTTCTATGGCTTTTTCAATTCAATTTTCTTCCTTCTTTCTTTTGAGTAATTCGGCCTTATGGCTTAGATTATGATGAGACCATAGTTTGATGATGATGTTCTTGAGTGTTGGTTGCAAAGCCTTCACAAGTTAGACCTCAAAAACTTGAAGGTTTTGCTAGTTTTTAAAGCTTTATAATTTCAGTTTTTCTTTCCTTATTTTTTCCATGGTTTTGGCCAAATGGCCTAAGAAGGAATGAAATGATGGCTTAATGATGAGGACCTTGAGTATGGGTTGTAAATCTATCACAAGTTAGGCCTTTAAAGCTTGAAAATTCCACTTGATGCAAAACTTTAAAGAATGATGTTTTTATGATGAAAAAAAAATAAAGATCTTGAGTTTAGAACTTGAAAGATGTATTTTTGACTTTGTCTTGCTAAGATATATATTGGGTTGAATTTATATTTCTCTAAAGTCTTGAAAGAGCTCTAGTAAAGAAATAAAAGGAACTTGCATCCATGTCTAAGTTGATGTCTTGCATAACCATGTTTACTTTTAATATCATCACTAAATTCTTAGAAAATAAATAAAGGAACTTACATATCTCATGTTTAAATTTCCAAGCTTGCATTTCATGTTTATGTTTCAAGTTGTCATTTAATCTTCAAAGATAATAAAGAGGATGCATCTCATATTTATTTTATGCTCTCACTTTATTTTATAATGACTAAAAGAATGAATGCATGGCATGTTTATTATTATGTTATCACCTAAGAATTTTAGAGCTCAAAGACTTGCCCAAGTATCACAAGCAAAGTTGGAAAATGGTAGTATCCTAAGGATGCATATTTCCTTAAGATTATTGGAGTCAAAGAATTTATTCTTTAAGAAGTCTTGAGTTGGAGCTTAATAAGAATTCTCTTCTCCCTCACCAGTCATGGGACTACCACCGCTCCGGTTTCTTATTTTCTTTTATTAAGATTCTCTTCTCCTCTCCTGGTCAGTGAACTCCGCTCAGTTTCTTGCATCATGTTTACAATTTCAAGTTATCACCTTATAAAGATAAGATTAAAATGAGGTTGCATAGCATGTTTATGATTCTAGTATCACCTAAATCTTTAAAAGCTCAAGACTTCCTCCTTTTATCTTAAGTGAGAATTTTAATCATGAACATTCTTTCAATGTATAAATTGACCTCATGATTAAGGTAGGCCTAAAGTGATTTTTAAATAGCTACTGAGTTGGTTCTATAATTTCTTTCAAGATTACTAAAAAGAATTAGTTTCTAAAAGAGTTTTTGTAACACCCTAATATTTAACCCCAATACGCCTAGGACGTATTCAAGATTAATTATTAGTTATTACTTCTCTTTAAATTCATTTACAAAATACTTAGCGGAAAATACAGGTAAATTTTTTTTTTTGAAATGATTCATATAAAACAAAGTGCGAGCCTTTGCGCGTGACATATATACAACGTGAAGCGGAATGATACATAAAACATCCAACATAAACATAAAAGAACACATCCATCATGAAAATATTCCTCATCACATTAATTGACATAGTTTAGTACATTACTACAGAAATATAACATAAATATAAAGTCTTACCTATACTAGTGGGCAGAGCTTGCAGTACAACGACATAAAATAAGAAACATAAAGACAAATACATGAAACAGTCCCAAAAGATACTCCCCTCGGAAACGCCTTCCTCTAAAACCTACGGACGATGCAAATCCTCGGATGAAGATATGTAGCCTACGAACGGAAGCTCCTCGGATGTGGCCCATCGAAGAGGGGGCGTGGGCATGCAATCGGCGGAGCAACATGACCACCTCGGTGAGGGCGCCTCTCGGGCTGACATACGCGCCTCACAGGCCTCGGCTGGGAGACTGTATCCTCACTCCCCTTATGGCGCCAAAGGCACCGAGGGCAGAATCCTCCGAATACGGTCGAGGTGAGTCCTCGGATAGGTCTCTCTAGCGGCGTATGAGGGATACAAACTCGGATGCTCACGCACAGCTGAGGACGATGGTAAGCATGGCGGTTCTCTCGTCACGGGTCGCGTCCTCTCAAAAATCATGTCATCACCAAAGAGGGAGGTCGGAGTGAAATCTGAAGCTGGAGACTGGAAAGGCAACGGGCGTTCATGTATGCAAAAATGCGTATAGCACAACGACCCTCGAAGTGGTAGGACTGATGGTCCGGATCGTAGTGCAGCTCCCACATGGGTGCGTCAACAAAAATCACGAACGACGCCATCGATGTCTGAAGACGTAACGGAAAGAAGAGAGAGGGGTGAGAATCTTGCTAAAGAATCTCAGTAGGGAAATCCTCTATCCTAGTGTCATCGTTTACGTCCCAGGAACCTTGGTTTATTATGAAAGGGTTAAGCATGCATAGGTTCATTATGAAGTTTTCACAAAGATATTTGTCCAAGGTCCATGTCTTTTATAATGATTCTTAATGCATGTATGCAACATAATAGTTCATGGATGCATGACAATACTTTAGATAAATCAAACAAATATCAAACAACATATAAGTGGCATGTAACTTTCTCTTGAACATCTTTCCTTTCTCATACTTGTGACACCAATCATAATAGTAACCGCACCCCTTTAACTAGGCTATGAGCTCATACCTTAACTAGTCGTCACTAGTTCTTACTTATCCTCTTGATAAGCGAATCATAAACATAATAATATTCATCATAATCATCATAATCCCGACTCCAGAGTACGGGTAGGGGCCTAAGGATCACCCATCATGGGACTTTTTCCTTCTTCGAAACGCATCGACTGGTTAAGCCCACGACTTGTCCACTTTGGGGGCTGAATGTCTATGCCCTCACGGTTTTACCTTCTCCTCGGAGGGAGAAGTACGTCTCGGTGTGTCACCTTAAACATCATATATTTTTCCTTCTTCGAAACATCGACTGGTTAAGCCAGCGACTTTGTCGCTTGGCAGGCTAATGCCTATGTCCTCACGGTTTTACCTTCTCCTCAGGAAGGGAGAAGTACGTCTCGGCATATCATCGTTAAACATCATTTTTCTCAAAAACTTTCTTATGTCCCTCAAATTTGATGGAAATTCGGTGGCATAACAGCTACTCTCCGAATTTCCTCAAATTTGAGTCATGCCACATAATCTCAGTCACATGCATCATTTTCATGGAACTTTCTCAAATCAATAACTTTCTAGTTCACATGAGCATATTTCTCAATTTCATTCATATTTCGAAACCTTATGCATCTTAAATACAACATTTCATCATATCACCAAATCAAATCATACACATAAAGTTTCATGCTCAAGGAACTAACATAATCACATCATCATAAGTGTGCTCGAGGTTCATCATCATAATTATACTCTCTCGGCCACCTATCTCATAGTATCTTATGCTTTGACCCTTACGGGCCTTAAACTTGTATTTGCATCTTTATTACCCTCAAGAGGTTAACACTTAGACTTTTCTCTAAGATTTGAACTCACTAAAATTCCATATAGCACTGCACATTAAAGGGTAGAAAATATCATTTGCTTAAAGGCTCTAGAATCTCCATTCGTGACCCTTTTTAAGATCTGTCTTCGCCTAAGGCTCCATAATCAATTCCTAGACCAATTATGAGGGATTTTTAGGCATGTTCTCTAAGTTATAAACCATTTTAATCTCTAATCATCACCTTATCATTTATGAAGGGGTTTTGTACATGTCTTACTAATTATGAATCATTTATCCTTAATCAATCATGCTAGAACAGATTTGCATTTCTATGCATTAAGGTGTTCTAGAATTTTCATCTCTAATCCCTTCAAGTTACTTACTCTTTTCTAACATTTATAAATCAATCCTTGCTTCACTCAAATATAAGCCCATAAAATCACATAATCTCTTGAGTTGAAATGCATATAAGTTGCTAGTTTTCTCTTGGGACATTTTAGGAACAAAAAGGTGTTCTGGTAATCGATTACATGTTCCTAGTAATCGATTACCAGGAGCTCAATTCATTCTGGGTTTCAAAACAACCGGGTAATCGATTACATAATGGTAATCGATTACTTAGGTTAAATCTTTCAAAAATAAAGAACACAAGAGTAATCGATTACACTATAAGGTAATCGATTCCAGGGTTTCCAAGGTTCTGGGCATGAAGAAACCGTGGTAATGATTACACTGCCTCTAGTAATCGATTACCAGAACCAAAAGTCCTTCAAAACCTTCTGGTAATCGATTACATGGTGGTAATCGATTACCAGAACCTTCGAATTTGAGAAAACATGATTTTTGACACATTCCAAACTATTTAAACACCTTGAGACTTCATAAAACAGTTTTCAACATTTTCCTGAAATCATTCATGCATTTTACAAAATCAAACTATTATTGAATCATACTAAAACTCATCCATTTCTTTTTTACTAGAGTTCCCTTTTTAGGATACTTAGGGCAAGTCTTTGAGCTCTAGAATATTTAGGTGATAACATAATCTTAAACATGCTATGCACTTTATTTTACTCTTCATTAGAAAGTAAAGTGAGAGCATAAAATAAATATGAGATGCAACTTCATTATTATCTTTAAGGATTAAGTGATGACTTGAAATATAAACATGAAATGCAAGCTTGGGAATTTAAATATGGTAATGCAAGTTCATTCATTTATTCTTGTGAAATTAGTGATGGCATCAAAATAAACATGAGATGCAAGACATAAATTTAAACATGAATGCATCTTGTTTTTATCTTAACTAGAGCTCTTACAAGACTTTTAGAGGAACATAAACCTCAACCCATTATGTATCATAAGGCAAGCTTTAGAGTTCTTAGCACCTAGACTTCAAAAGAAATCTTAAGGTTTGAACTTCATCATCAAGCTTAAGGAAATGGACTCAAAGTTCAACACTTTGTCTAAACAAAACTACAAGGGCTAAGTCATATTCTTTATTTTATTGCTCATGGGCTTCAATCTAGAGTAAAACTCTTAGAACGGCCGACCAACTTTAAGGTTGGCAAGGGTAAGCTTAGAGCTCTTTGAAATCATAAGATTAACTTTCTTAACAAAACTTTTGTGATCTACTTGACATATTTTACAAACTTTGTTCAAATCCAAGGAAGAAAAAACTGAAGTCCTTAAGGGAAAGAGGAGAGGAAAACCGAAACTTAAGCCAAGAAAAGAAAGAAATCCAAGCATGTATGGTCCAAGACCAAGTTGTTTCAAGCTTTAGAGGTTTCTCACATGACAACAACAAGTCATTATCTTGAAACCTCATCATCAAGCTCATATTCTCTTATAAAAAGGCCTCTTGGCTGAAAAGAAAAAAGAAGAGGAAAAGAGTTTGAAACCAAGAGAAAACCTAGAACTTTCTTGAAGAACACAAACAAAATCATCAAAACTTAACCCCTACCTAAAGAAGTCTTGAAGAGAGATGTAAGGAAGCTTTGTTTTCTTGATGAAAGGAGAAGGAAATCCTCTTGAAGTCTTGAGGAAGAACTTGGCCAAGTGAGGGAGTTTGAGAGGAAATGAGAGAGTTTTGCAAGAAGTGTGAACTTACCAAGTGAACCAAAGTGTGACAAGGTTCATCAAGGCTGGGTATTTATAGAAGATGGAGAGCTCATGGATGGCCTTTGAGGGGGAGGATTGGCTGGCCAAGTGAGGAAGAGGAGAGAAGAAATTTCTCTTTGATTGGTATGGTGGAGAGCATGGGCAAGGCATGGTGAGGTATGGGTTTAGGTATGGCCTAAGGCATGGGCTTGGAGTGCAACAAAAATCAACATGTGGCACCATTTTTAGGGGTTTTCGGCCAACACATCAGCCAAGGGGGGGGGAATTTTGTTCATGTAATTGTGGTTTAAGGATGTGTTTAGGTGTGTCTTTGATTAGGCTTTTGATTAGGAGTTTGTAAGCAAGTGTTTAGGTGAGAAAATGGTTAATTAAGGTGGTTCAAGACTTGATTAGGAGGGTAATCTTACTAGATTAGTAATTTAAAATAATTCTTTTGGTCAAATGAGGTATGGCTCAATTCCTTAATTTAAGGAATTGGAGAGAAAACACTATTCAAGATTCCATGACTAGGAATCTTGAATTAAAGAATGCAATTAGAGTTTATCTAAGCAATCTTAGGTTCTAATTAACCTTAATAAATTATTTTGACTCTAGATTAATTATCAAAATAAATTAATCTTCGATTAGAGCCTAATATTGCTTAGGTTTGCTTAATTGCGTCATTAGGCTCCTGTACACTGTTCTAGGGGCAAAATGGTAATTTTACGCTAAACTGCCCGGACCTTTGAGCAGAACTAAACATCAAACATTGCTCATAAACATCATTCTAAACTTCCTGGAAAAGTTCAGGCTCAAACGGCACCTTTTACCCGTGTAGACACAACAGGGTATTTTGGTCATTTTGAGCCGAAAGTTTAGAAACGATATTCACCTCGATTATCATTCATAACAACATAATCCCCTTTAAACATCGAGTTGACCCATTCGAGGGTTGTTGGGAAACTGTCCTGAATTCGGGTAAAAATGACCTCAGGGGCATTTCGGTCATTTGTACTCTAACGGAGAAATCGGGCGTACATTACTCCCCTCCTTAAAAAGAATTTCGTCCTTGAAATTCGTTACCTTAGAAAAGCTCGGGATACTCGTCCGCATCTCGGATTCCAACTCCCATGTGTACTCCTCCGTCTTGTCTCGTCCCACACGACTTTCACAAAGGAACGGACTTATTCCTCAACTGCTTGACACCACGGTCCACGATCCTCGTTGGTGGCAGATTGAAAGTTAGGTCCTCCCTTAACTGTACATGCTCTGGCTCTAACACATGGCTAGGGTCGATTGATATTAGGAGCTGGGAGACGTGAAAGACGTCATGAAGATTGCAGATTTGGAGGTAGGGCTATTTTAGGCAACTCCCGAACTCTGAAGGATTTCAAAAGGTTCAGAAGAAATGGGGACTCAATTTCTTGAACTTTCATGGCTCTACCTATTCCTATAGTGGGGGTTATTCTCAAGAAAACATGCTCACCTTCTTGGAACTCTAACGGCTTTCGCCGCTTGTCCGCATAGCTCTTTTGTCGGCTTTGAGCAGTCAAGATTCTATCCTTTATCATTCTTATTTGCTCTGTGGTTTCCCTCACTACATCCGGTCCCAAAACACTTTGTTCTCCGAGATCATGCCAACACAAAGGCGACTGGCACTTCCTTCCATACAAGGCCTCGTACGGTGCCATACTCATACTCGCATGATACTGTTGTTATATGCGAACTGGATAAGTGGGTACTTATCCCAACTCCCTTTTCTATCCAAAACACATGCCCTTAGCATATCCTCCAAGGTTTGGATAGTTCTTTCCGATTTCCATCTGTTTGAGGGTGGTAAGCCGTACTTAAGCACCGCTTAGAACCAAATGCCTTTTAAAAGGCTCCCTAAAACGCGACGTAAACGGGATCTCGGTCAGAGATTACGTTGATGGAACTCCGTGTAACCTCACTATCTCTTGGATGTACAATTGGGCCAACTTATCTAGGGAAAAGGTTAACTTGATGGGTAGGAAATGGGCCGACCTGGTTAACTTCCACTATTACCCAAATAGCGTCATGGGCTGGGTTGGGGTAGGCTGGTCACAAAATCCATAGATATACTATCCCACTTCCATTCGGGGATAGGCAAAGGTTGCATCATCCCTGAAGGCTTTTGGTGCTCAATCTTCACCTTTTGATAGACTAAGCACTTACTAACCCAGGCTACTACGTCCTTTTTCAATCGGCCACCAAACATCTTCTTTAAATCCTGATACATCTTGGTGGCATCAGGATGGATGGTGAAGTGGCTTTTATGGGCCTCCTCCAAGATACTTTCTTGGAGGTCACCATCTTGCGGTACACAAATCCGCCCTTCAAACCTCCACAAACCATTTGTCCCTTGCTCAAAACCCTTAAGCTTTCCAGCCTTTACCGCTTCGAGAGTCTCCCTAAACTCCTCATTTTCTACTTGTGCCATCATCACCCTTTGTTTAAACCTACTTGTTACCGTAAGATGACACATCTTCACACTCTTTCTGATATTGACATCCCCAAATTCATATCCCTAAACTTCTCTATAAGCTCAACTTCCTTGACCATCATGTGGGATAAGCGTAATGATTTTCGACTCAAGGCATCGCGACCACATTGGCCTTGCCGGGTGGTAACTTAAGCCGAAATCATAGTCCTTTAGAAACTCCATCCACCTTCTTTGCCTCATGTTTAGCTCCTTTTGATCAAAGAGATGCTTAAGACTCTTATGATTGGAGAAAACTTTAAACCTTACTCCATACAAGTAATGCCTCCAAATCTTCAAGGCAAACACTATGGCGGCTAACTCTAGGTCATGGGTAGGGTAGTTAACCTCGTGAGGCTTGAGTTGTCTAGATGCATAGGCTATCACTTGCCTATTTTGCATCAACACACAGCCTAAACCCTTTCCGAAGCATCACAATATACTTCAAAAGGTACATTGGGGTAAAGGTCAACCTTTCCTTTAACTCTTGGAAGCTCTTTCACAATCGGAATTCCATGAAAACGGGGTGTTCTTCCTAGTTAGCTTGGTTAGGGGAAGGGCAATCTGGGAAAATCCTTTGATAAACCTAAGGTAATAGCCTACTAATCCCAAAAAGCTCCATATTTATACGGTGGTTGGTCTATCCCAATTCATTACGGCTTCTATCTTACTAGGGTCAACGCTATACCTCCTTTCGACACTACATGTCCCAAAAACTTCACCTCCTCCAACTAGAATTCACACTTAGAGAGCTTAGCATACAACTTCTTTCTTTCAACACCTCTAAAACCAACCTAGGTGATGTTCATGCTCCTCGTGAGTCTTCGAATAGATGAGTATATCATCTATGAAAACGAACGAACTTGTCTAAATAGGGTCTAAAGATCCTATTCATATAGTCCATGAACACGGCGGGTGCATTTGTCAGTCCAAAGGACATCACGGCGAACTCAAAGTGTCCGTACCACGTCCTAAAGGCGGTTTTAGGTATATCCTCATCTCTTACTCAAATTTGGTGGTATCCGACCTCAAATCAATCTTGGAGAATACCACCGCTCCTTCACTGGTCCATGAGATCATCAATCCTAGGCAAAGGGTATTTATTTTCACCGTTACACGATTCAATTGCCTATAATCTATACATAATCTCATGCTCCCATCCTTTTTCTTAACAAACAAAACCGGGCTCCCTATGGTGAGGCACTAGGTCTAATAAAACTCTTCTCTAACAGCTCCTCCAACTGGGTTTTCAATTCCTTCAACTCCAAGGGTGACATAAGTCCAATTCCTGGAACCAACCCGATGGAGAACTCTACTCTCTCTTGGGAGGGAACTGAGTATCTCATCCAGAAATACCTCGGGGTACTCTCTCACAGGAATGTCATCTATGTTCTCTCAAAGTCTACTTCGCTAGCGGCTAGAAGGACATATCCCTTAGTTTTCTCCCCTACAGAAGACATCTACGGCATTCACATAAAGTTTTAAGGTTTGACTAGTCTTGCTAGGGGGATGACGAAAATAACAGATTTTGTATAAAGTCTAACAACACATGGTTAGCGTGAAGCCAATCCATGCCAAGGATTATCCCTATGTCTTTCAAAGGTAAACAAATCAAATCTATGACAAAGGATCTATTTTCAACAGTAAGATGGCAATTTAACAACAGTTACATGTATGTACAGGACGGTTGGTGGGAGTAGAACAATGAGATCAAAAGGAAGCTTAGAAACTTGCAAATTTAGAGACTCGACACTAGCATGTGAGATAAAAGAATGAGTAGCACCAGAGTCATATAGCACGTTAAGGTTCTACCATTTAGTTCGACTTACCTTCGATGAGGTCGTTGGATCCGTTCGCGTCCTCCGCGTTGAGGGTAAAACCCGTCCTTGGTGTTGTGGTTGGAGATTCCGACTTGATGACCCTCCATTGCTTCTACAATCCTTTGCATAGTGGCCGAGCTTGCCACACTTGAAGCATACTCCTTGTCCGGCTAGGCGGGGACGATTGCCATGATTTTTTCCACAACGGGGGCATTCCACGGCTTGTCAGGGTCCAGGGGCAAGGGCTCCTTGGGGTGCCTTGTTCTTGTTCCCATTGGGCCCTCCTTATTGATTATTGTTGTTGTTATTGCGATGACCGCTCACTCCTCCTTGATGGTTGCGGTTCCCTCGGCCGTTGGGGTTGAAAGGCGGCCTCGGGTGTTGCGGGATGGTTGATTGTTGGGTCCTCTTTGTTGTTGTTGTTGATGATGTTGTTGTTGGTGCTTGAACTGATTGGATTGGTAGGGATGGTAGTGGTTCCTCGGTTGAGTTTAATTGACGGCTTGAACTTCGAGGCTTGAGGTCCTAAACCATGGGGACGATCGCCCTTGCGCACTCATCTTCTTGTGCCCTTCTTCGATGACCGGCACTTGTTGACTAGGGTCGGGAAGTCCCTAATCTCCATGTGTGCCACAGCGAAGTTAAGTTCGGCCCTCAAACCGGCCTCAAACTTAACACACTTCCATACCTCATTGGGGTTCCCTTGGAAAACCCGTGAGAACTTGATCAATTCTTCAAACTTCGTCGTGTCCTGGGCGACAGACATTCCACCTTGGACCAACTGCATGAACTCAATGTCCTTGGCGTTCTCACGGACTCGGGAAATACTTCTCATAGAAGTACGTCTTAACGCTCCCAATTGATAGGTACCTGTAGCTCTCAAGCCTTCGGGTGCCGGTCCACCAAAATTCAGCGTCGGCTTCCATCATGTAGGCAGCAAAGGTGACTTTCTCCTCCAGGCAACAACGAGTAGATCTTTTCCATGTTCTTGATCCACTCGTCTGCTTGTCCGGATTCAAAGCTCCACGAAAGGTTGGGGGATTAGCCTTGCGGAACTCCCCAAAACGGGCTTGTTCCACGGCTTCAGCAGGGGGACCTTGAGCTGCGTCCCTTGGTTGATTCATGCGATCAAACATGCGTTCCATCGCCTAGCCATCTCACGTACCAAGCTCCAGTCTCATTTCCTTGTTCACCGATGGCGTTTGCGTTCCTATTCTGCTCTGGGGTGCCATTGGTCCCTAAGCACACAAATCAACAAATACCGAGGTGATCAGGCTCAATATTCCAAGCTAAATGAGCTAGTTACCATGGCACAGACAAGTAGACAAGGTCATGAATGCCTATCCTATAGCTTATCTCTAATAGCTAAGCACTATACATGACATACTACCGTAACATGCTTTTAAAGCATGGTTAGTCCAATCCTAGGCTAGATGAAATCGAATTGCTCTGATACCAAAATGTAACACCCTAATATTTAACCCCAATACGCCTAGGACGTATCAAGATTAATTATTAGTTATTACTTCTCTTTAAATTCATTTACAAAATACTTAGCGGAAAATACAGGTAAATTTTTTTTTTTGAAATGATTCATATAAAACAAAGTGCGAGCCTTTGCGCGTGACATATATACAACGTGAAGCGGAAGAATACATAAAACATACAGAACATAAACATAAAAGAACACATCCATCATGAAAATATTCCTCATCACATTAATTAACATAGTTTAGTACATTACTACAAAAATATAACAGAAATATAAAGTCTTACCCATACTAGTGGGTAGAGCTTGCAGTACAACAACATAAAATAAGAAACATAAAGACAAATACATGAAATAGCACCAAAAGATACTCCCCAAACAACCCTCCTCTAAACCTACGGACGACGCAAATCCTCGGATGGAGATATGTAGCCTACGATCCTGAAGCTCCTCGGATGTGGCCCATCGAAGAGGGGCGTGGCATGCGAATCGGCGGAGCGACATGACCACCTCGGCGAGGGCGCCTCTCGGGCTCGTGCGCGCCTCAGGCCTCGGGAGTCTGTCTCCTCGCTCCCCCTCTGAGGGCCAAAGGCAGGAGGCGGAATCCTCCGATAGGATCAAGGATGATCCTCGATAGGTCTCTCCGCGCGGCGTATGAGGGATGCGAACTCCGATGGTCACGCACGCTGAGGTCGATGGTCGGGCAGCGTTCTCGTCACGGGTCGCGTCCTCTCAAAAATCATGTCGTCGCCAAAGGGAGAGGTCGGAGTGAATCTGAAGCTGGAGACTGGAAAGGCAAACAATCGTCCCATGTATGCAAAAATGCGTATAGGACAACGACCCTCAAAGTGGTAGGGCTGATGATCGGATCCGTAGTGCAGCTCCCACAGGTGCGTCAACAAAAATCACGAACGACGCCATCAATGTCTGAAGACGTAATGGAAAGAAAGATAGAGAGGGGTGAGAATCTTGCTAAAGAATCTCATAGGGAAATCCTCTATCCTAGTGTCATCGTTTACGTCCCAGGAACCTTGGTTTATTATGAAAAGGTTAAGCATGCATAGGTTCATTATGAAGTTTTCACAAAGATATTTATCCAAGGTCCATGTCTTTTATAATGATTCTTAATGCATGTATGCAACATAATAGTTCATGGATGCATGGAAATACTTTAGATAAATCAAACAAATATCAAACAACATATAAGTGGCATGTAACTTTCTCTTGAACATCTTTCCTTTCTCATACTTGTGACACCAATCATAATAGTAACCGCACCCCTTTAACTAGGCTATGAGCTCATACCTTAACTAGTCGTCACTAGTTCTTACTTATCCTCTTGATAAGCGAATCATAAACATAATCATATTATCATAATCATCATAATCTCGACTCCTAGAGTACGGGTAGGGGGCCTAAGGATCACCCATCATGGGACTTTTTCCTTCTTCGAAACGCATCGACTGGTTAAGACCAGCGACTTGTGTCCGCTTTGGAGGCTAATGTCTATGCCCTCACGGTTTTACCTTCTCCTCACCGGAGGGAGAAGTACGTCTCGGTGTGTCACCTTAAACATCATATATTTTTCCTTCTTTGAAACGCATCGACTGGTTAAGCCAGCGACTTGTCCGCTTTGAGGCTAATGCCTATGCCTTCACGGTTTACCTTCTCCTCAGAACGGGAGAAGTACGTCTTGGCATATCATTGTAAACATCATTTTTCTCAAAAACTTTCTTATGTCCCTCAAATTTGACGGAAATTCGGCGGCATAACGCTATCTTCCGAATTTCCTCAAATTTGAGTCATGCCACATAATCTCAGTCACATGCATCATTTTCATGGAACTTTCTCAAATCAATAACTTTCTAGTTCACATGAGCATATTTCAATTTCATTCATATTTCGAAACCTTATGCATCTTAAATACAACATTTCATCATATCACCAAATCAAATCATACACATAAAGTTTCATGCTCAAGGAACTAACATAATCACATCATCATAAGTGTGCTCGAGGTTCATCATCATAATTATACTTTCTCGCCACCTATCTCATAGTATCTTATGCTTTGACCCTTACGGGCCTTAAACTTGTATTTGCATCTTTATTACCCTCAAGAGGTTAACACTTAAACTTTTCTCTAAGATTTGAACTCACTAAAATTCCATATAGCACTGCACATGAAAGGGGAAAATATCATTTGCTTAAGGGGCTCTAGAATCTCCATTCGTGACCCTTTTTAAGATCCATCTTCGCCTAAGGCTCCATAATCAATTCCTAGACCAATTATGAGGGATTCCTAGGCATGTTCTCTAAGTCATAAACCATTTTAATCTCTAATCATCACCTTATCATTTATGAAGGGGTTTTGTACATGTCTTACTAATTATGAATCATTTATCCTTAAGTCAATCATGCTAGAACAGATTTGCATTTCTATGCATTAAGGTGTTCTAGAATTTTCATCTCTAATCCCTTCAAGTTACTTATCTTTTCTAACATTTCTAAATCGATCCTTGCTTCACTCAAATATAACTTACACATTTAGCACCTTAGAACAACATTTATACAGTAGCCAAACATAGAGAACCGAAATCATAAGCCCATAAAATCACATAATCTCTTGAGTTGAAATGCATATAAGTTGCTAGTTTTCTCTTGGACATTTTCAGACAAAAAAGGTGTTCTGGTAATCGATTACATGTTCCTAGTAATCGATTACCAAGCTCAATTCATTCTGGGTTTCAAAAACAAGTAATCGATTACATGCAATGGTAATCGATTACTTAGGGTTAAATTGTTTCGGAAAAATAAAGAACACAAGAGTAATCGATTACACTATAAGGAAATAAGGTTTCAGAGGTTCTAGGCATGAAGAAACCGTGGTAATTGATTACACTGCCTCTGGTAATCGATTACCAGAACCAAAAGTCCTTCAAAAACCTTCTGGTAATCGATTACATGGCTGGTAATCGATTACCAGAACCTTGAAATTTGAGAAAACATGATTTTTGACACATTCCAAGCAATTTAAACACCTTGAGACTTCATAAAACAGTTTTCAACATTTTCCTGAAATCATTCATGCATTTTACAAAATCAAACCATTATTGAATCATACTAAAACTCATCCATTTCTTTTTTACTAGAGTTCCCTTTTTAGGATACTTAGGGCAAGTCTTTGAGCTCTAGAATATTTAGGTGATAACATAATCTTAAACATGCTATGCACTTTATTTTACTCTTCATTAGAAAGTAAAGTGAGAGCATAAAATAAATATGAGATGCAACTTCATTATTATCTTTAAGGATTAAGTGATGACTTGAAATATAAACATGAAATGCAAGCTTGGGAATTTAAATATGGTAATGCAAGTTCATTCATTTATTCTTGTGAAATTAGTGATGGCATCAAAATAAACATGAGATGCAAGACATAAATTTAAACATGAATGCATCTTGTTTTTATCTTAACTAGAGCTCTTACAAGACTTTTAGAGGAACATAAACCTCAACCCATTATGTATCATAAGGCAAGCTTTAGAGTTCTTAGCACCTAGACTTCAAAAGATCTTAAGGTTTGAACTTCATCATCAAGCTTAAGGAAATGGACTCAAAGTTCAACACTTTGTCTAAACAAAACTACAAGGCTAAGTCATATTCTTTATTTTATTGCTCATGGGCTTCAATCTAGAGTAAAACTCTTAGAACGGCCGACCAACTTTAAGGTTGGCAAGGGTAAGCTTAGAGCTCTTTGAAATCATAAGATTAACTTTCTTAACAAAACTTTTGTGATCTACTTGACATATTTTACAAACTTTGTTCAAATCCAAGGAAGAAAAACTGAAATCCTTAAGGGAAAGAGAAGAGGAAAACCGAAACTTAAGCCAAGAAAGAAAAGAAATCCAAGCATGTATGGTCCAAGACCAAGTTGTTTCAAGCTTTAGAGGTTTCTCACATGACAACAACAAATCATTATCTTGAAACCTCATCATCAAGCTCATATTCTCTTCATAAAAAGGCCTCTTGGCCGAAAAGAAAACAAGAAGAGGAAAAGAGTTTGAAACCAAGAGAAAACCTAGAACTTTCTTGAAGAACACAAACAAACTCATCAAAACTTAACCCCTACCTAAAGAAGTCTTGAAGGGAGATGTAAGGAAGCTTTGTTTTCTTGATGAAAGGAAAAGGAAATCCTCTTGAAGTCTTGAGAAAGAACTTGGCCCAAGTGAGGGAGTTTGAGAGGAAATGAGAGGATTTTGCAAGAAGTGTGAACTTACCAAGTGAACCAACGTGTGACAAGGTTCATCAAGGCTTGGTATTTATAGAAGATGGAGAGTTGATGGATGGCCTTTGAGGGAGGAGTGGCCGGCCAAGTGAGGAAGGAGGAGAGAAGAAATATCTCTTTGATTGGTATGGTGGAGAGCATGGGCAAGGCATGGTGAGGTATGGGTTTGGGTATGGCCTAGGGCATGGGCTTGGAGTGCAACAAAAATCAACATGTGGCACCATTTTTAGGGGTTCGGGCAACACATCAGCCAAGGGGGGGGAATTTTGTTCATGTAATTGTGGTTTAAGGATGTGTTTAGGTGTGTCTTTGATTAGGCTTTTGATTAGGAGTTTGTAAGCAAGTGTTTAGGTGAGAAATGGTTAATTAAGGTGCTTCAAGACTTGATTAGGTGGGTAATCTTACTAGATTAGTAATTTAAAATAATTCTTTTGGTCAAATGAGGTATAGCTCAATTCCTTAATTTAAGGAATTTGAGACACTATTCAAGATTCCATGACTAGGAATCTTGAATTAAAGAATGCAATTAGAGTTTATCTAAGCAATCTTAGGTTCTAATTAACCTTAATAAATTATTTTGACTCTAGATTAATTATCGAAATAAATTAATCTTCGATTATAGCCTAATATTGCTTAGGTTTGCTTAATTGCGTCATTAGGCTTACTGTACATTGTTCTAGGGGCAAAATGGTAATTTTGCGCTAAAACTGCAGGACCTTTCCAACTAAACATCAAACATTGTTCATAAACATCATTCTAAACTTCCTGGAAAAGTTCGGGCTCAACGGCACCTTTTACCCGTGTAGACACAGCAAAGGTATTTTTGTCATTTTGAGCGAAAGTTTAGAAAACGAGATTTTACCTCGATTATCATTCATAACAACATAATCCCCTTTAAACATCGATTGACCCATTCAAGGGTTGCCTGGCAACTGTCCTTGAATTAGGAAAAATGACCTCAGGGGCATTTCGGTCATTTGTACTCAAGGAGAAATCTGGCGTTAAGAGTTTTAAGGCTTGAAATGATATTACGGAAACTAATATCTTGCATGTACTTAAAATGAGATATTAAGCAATTATGTGAGGTCGTGATTAGCCATTGGTCTAGTTAGTATTACTATGATTTGATATGTTTGAAGTTGTGATAATTATGTTTATTGATAAGGAATAATTCTATGCTTGTTAGAAGTGAAATTAGCTACATAAAGCGGCAAAGTTTTAAATATGATTCCTGCCTATGTTGCCTCATATGGTTTAATAATGTTCTTAAGGCTTATGATTAATGGTAATGATGGTAATTAATCCCTTAGATGCATAATTAATTAGTTTGATAATTGAGGTTCCCGATTAGAGTTTCGGTTATTTAAGATAGCTTTCGTAAGGATTTATGATGATGCTTATTAAGTATTTGATTTCATTGAATGATTTCATGGCTTGCATGTTATAGTTGCTGTTGCAAACAATGAGAATGCTTATGCATGAAATAATGAAATATTTCTTTGTTATTTAAAAATTTACCCTTGTTGCTGGAAGAAAGTATATTCCTGTAAAAGTGTAATTTGGAAAGGTTCTGGCTAGGAAAGACTTGGTATTTAAGCGTGTCCATTTGACCCACCTCTCTTCCTGAATCTCCAGGTGCATGAATACAGTTGGTATATATTAGTCAGGAATAAGACTATAAATGAGAAAATGTTATAATGATTATGATTAAGAATTGGATTATGATATAACATGCAAAGATTTAATGGTGACTTAAACATATAAGAAAATGATCCTTTGGACCCATCAACTATAGGTGGTAAAGGCTGTTCTTGCCCCCTAGCCCGTTCTCTCAAAAGGGTAGAGCGGAGATTAGCTTATCAAAAAGGATAAGTATATGCTAGTGAACTAGTAAGGTATAAGCTCATAACCTAGATTACTCCCAAAAGGGTGAAATATAGGGTTGGCCCAGGGAAAATGATGATGAAAGTAACTTTAAGTCACCTAAGAAACTAAGTAAATGCATTATGTGAATATGATGTTCTGCTATGCATAGTATTATTAAATGATAATAAGGAATATGATGTGGTTTTATGCATAATTATGTTATTATATATGAAAGGAAAAGTTTATTATAAACATGACATGCTAAGTTTATGATGCATTATAAGATGCATGATTAAAACCGACGACCTTTATAAAGTATATTTTCGAACTTAATAAATCAATCTTAGCATGCTCACTATTTCATAATGAAACTGAGAATTCCTGGGGACGATGATGATGACACAATGCATCATGAGGTGAGTACCCTACTGAGATTCTTTTATAATTTCTCACTTCCTCTATTTTTCTTTCCATCTCGTCTTCAAAAACGGAGGAAGCATTTGTGAATCACATTGAGGCTTTCACCTGGTAGCTAAACTTGATCCTCTAAATTCACTCGTATATTTTAGATATCTATCCCTATCCTTGGAGTGTTATTACTAGGTGCCACTAATGGATGTCCTTCCATCCATATATTATTTATGTTTTGTTAGATTGCCTACACTTAGTCTTATTCGGTAGGCAAACTATATATGTTATGTGTAACATCCTCCCAAGTACAACCCCATTCTTAAGCTATGATATCGTACTGAGAATTGTTACTTGTTAATTCACGGACCTCTATTAATTATCTATAGCAAGCTCGAATTTAATCGAGATAACTAAGCGTAATTCTATTTAAAACATATTACATGTAAACATCAAGTTTATTAAACATACAGCTAAAATCATAAGGAAACTCCTTTATAAGCTTTAGTACATATCTCTTCCAATACATTTACATACAGACTCATGTCACTAAGTATAGGAGAATAAAACGTAACTACTACACTCCAGCAATTGCTGACTCCTTTGCATAGCAGCATCATCATCTTTGGCTTAACCTAGGCGACACGGAAACAAACACATAGGGGTGAGAATTTTAAAATTCTCATAGGGAAACTCCCAATTTCACAATCATAATGTCATCGTCATCGCCCAAGCCACTTCGGTTTATTAAGAAAATGTGAGCATGCGACATATATCAAAGATTCATTTTTAATGTTCAAAAACCATTCCTTAGAAGTGGGTTTCTTTTAGCATTTCATCACTTCAGCATATATCTATCACATTCCAACAATTACTAAGTTACACAAGGTAGACAATTCAAAATAAGATAAGTAGCATATAATACATGCAATGAATTTATCTAAGGTGACATGGTATCACTTATGGCCACAAAGATCGAATTAGTGCATTTCTCTTTTTTCATTGACATAGGAAAGACTTAGTTTACCCAAAGGGTAATTTCAATCTGGACAATTCCACAATAGATCCGTTTATACCCAACGGGTATTTATGGTGGATCACACCCATATAAGGAAAATAGACTGCTTAGGACAAGCTCATTCCTATACGTGGTCATCGAACTTCATTTTTTCCATTTCCGAATCCACACAGATCTATTCCTAGCCATGATCTATCGACTAAATAAATTTTGGAAAGTTACTCTTCGCCTTCCCTCATTCAATCTAAGTCTTGTTTCTATTTTGTCCATATGTCAGAACATGCACAATTTAAATTTATACATCCTTATAATGGCATCATATACTTTTCTTTTCTCAAATGCATACATAGGCCAAATATAGGCAATCATTCACAATGAAATTCTCATTCTTTTCTCATACTTCAATCCTTAAAATCCATAGCATGCATTTACATGTCATAAGTCACATGGCCAAACACTTAATATCTAATACTCATGTCATACTAGAAGCCAAAGTGCCATTACATTCTCAATTCAAAGCATTGTTCCATTCCCAGCACAATGGGCAGAGTTACTGTCCTAGGCACAACATTTCATTATCATATCAAACAGCCATTTCAAGAGTCACAAAAATTCTGTATAACACTTCAATGTGTCTAGAATAACCTGTAAAAATTTCAGGACAAACAGAGCTCTATAGCTACTTCAGTAAAATGTACAAATTTAGTGGTCAGGGCCACCAATTCCAACCAAACCGAGTTCCCAAATTTTTAACCCCAGCAAATGATTGAATTAATTCACAATAAAATTCTCAGTGACACTTCAATATATTAGTAACTTCGTGTAAAAATTTCAAGAGTTATTTCAATCATTTGCCATGGTAATAAATTTGGACAAGTTTACTGCCTCAGTCTCAACAATCAGGACAGCATCTGACTCATTTCAGTTTCTGATTTTTCTGAGGCATCAAACCTTAAAACTAACACCCAAGAAAATTCAGGTAATTAATTTAAGATGTTTAATCTAACATATAATTTTTATAGCTCATGAAAACACCCACAAATATATCAGAAAATTCATAAACCACTGCTGCCTACAGGACAACAGAAATTCCAGAAACCTAGTCCAAAATTATTTTGATAAAAACCCTCTTTTAACACCATCCAAACACACCACCAAAAATCACACATCAATATCAACATAATATCAACCAAAACAACCAGAAATTTCGGACTTAGGTCATGTCAAAACAATCATAAAAATTTGACAAAGAAAGGCAGCATAAAC
This sequence comes from Dalbergia oliveri, assembly GCA_030441495.1. Classification (NCBI taxonomy): domain Eukaryota; kingdom Viridiplantae; phylum Streptophyta; class Magnoliopsida; order Fabales; family Fabaceae; genus Dalbergia; species Dalbergia oliveri. The sequence goes on along the minus strand of JAMLFY010000013.1, from coordinate 14,515,097 downwards.
CCTACTTTTTGAGCTTAGTGGATCTTTGGTTTCAAGATAATCCAAGCTTGAATCCTTCCACTCCAAAGCCCCAAACCAACTTCAAACCCTTCTTAAATCAGTGAGGTGTGAGGTACAAGACAAGGTTTTGATAAGGAATGGAAATTTTGTTCGGTTAGATTGGTAGAGAATTAGGTGTAGAACATGTTTTGTGAAGAGATCTTGAGGTTTTATCAAGTTTAGGCTAGGGTTTATGAAGCTCCAAGTTTGTTAATGGAGTTTGAGAGGAAGAACAATGGAGGAGAGCTTCTTGGAGTGTGCTGGACGAAATTTTGATGCAAGGAATGATAAGATATTGATTTTATGAGTTTATAACAAAATGCATAATATTTAGTACAAAATGTTTTATTTTCTTAAAGATAAGTCTAGTAATTTTTGCATCCTATTGGTTGTAATAAAGTAGTAATGGTGTGGCTTCTTCTAAGCCACACACTTGTCTAGTTAGGTGGCAAACTTTCATTGAAAGTTTCATTCGTGTAAGAAATTGCACACGAAATCACAAACGGGTAAACACTACAGATTAACTATATTGCCCAAAATTAATTTTAAGTATAAAATTATCATTCCCACCTATTTCTAACCTTATTCATGTGTTTTCCTAATTTTGGGCACTGGGACAGGAATCTCAGTTTCACTGGTGGCAGGTGGGGCCCAAGGTTACATTACTCCCCTCCTTAAAAGAATTCGCCTCAAATTCCTTATAATAAGTTCTGGATCCTGTGCTTGCATGTCCGATTCCAGCTCCCATGTGAATTTTAGTTTTCACCTCGTCCCCATGCTACTTAACCAGGGGTATAGCCTTATTTCTTAATTGCTTAACTCCTCGGTCAATGATTCTCGTGGGTGGCAAGTTAAATGTTAGGTCATCTTTTAATTACACATGTTCTGGCTCTAGTACATGACTTGGGTCAGAATGATATTTCCTTAGCTGGAGACATGGAAAACATCATGAAGGTTGGACTCGGGGGGTAGGCTATACGTAAGCTCCAGATCCTACTTTGTTAAGGATTTCAAATGGTCCAAGAAATCTAGGGCTCAATTTCTTTACTTTCATTGCTCTGGACCTATGCCTGTGGTGGGTGTGATTCTTAGGAACACATGGTCCCTTTCTTGAAAATCTAGCGATTTTCGCGCTTGTCCGCATAGTTATTCGACTTGAGCAGTGGAATCTTATCCCTAATTTTCTTAATTTGTTCCGTTGTTTCCCTCACAATATGGTCCAAAGTAAACTTTGCTCTAGGGTTCATACTAACATAAGGGAGATTGACATTCAATTCCATAGAGGGCTCGTATGGTGCCATCCTGATACTTGCATGATAACTGTTGTTATATGCAAACTAATAATAAGGAACTTATCCCAACTTCCCCTTTGATCCAAAACACATGCCCTTAACATATCGTCCAAGGTTTGGATAGTTCTTTTAGATTGACCGTCTTCAGGGTGATAAGATCTCAAACATAGCTTTGAACCAAACGCCTTCTGAAAGGCTCCAGGACTTGACGTGAAGTTGGAAACTGAACAAGATTATTGTCGACGGTACTACCATGTAATCTTACTATCTCCTGTATATATAAGTATGCTAACCTATCCAAGGAATAAGTCACCTTAATAGGTAAAAAGTGGGCTGACTTAGTCAAGGGATCCACTACCCAAATGGCGTCATGATTCGCTAATCCTGGATCATGATTACAAAATCCATGGAGATACTATTCCACTTCCACTTGGGGATTGGTGAGGTTGCAACATTCAGAGGGTCTTTGGTCTTCAATCTTTACCTTTTGACATACCAAGCACTTACTCACCCATGTGCACACATCCTTTCAAATCCTGGCCACCAAACATCTTCTTCAAATCTTGATACATCTTGGTAGCACAATGAAGGGTAAATGACTCTTATGGGCTTCCTCCAAAATATCCTTTCGGAGGTCACCACTGGCAGGTACACATATACAACCTTCAAACCTCCACAAACTATCATTCCTTTGGGTAAAACCCTTCAACTTATTAGCTCTTCCTGCCTCTAAGGTTTCTTGAAATTCTATTTTCCCTTTGGGCTTGAGCAATTCTTTCCTTGAATTCACTCGTCATACTAAGATGGCAAGCTCTTATGCCCTTAGTGGTCAAGGTCATCCCTAGGTTTAGGTCTCTAAGCTGCTCAATTAACTCAACCTCCTTCACCATCAAACGGGAATACTTGTAAGGATTTCCTACTTAGGGCATCGGCTCAATGTTAGCTTTGGATGATGCATTCAACCCAAAATCATAATCTTTCAAGAACTCCATCCACCTTCTTTGCCTCATGTTTAGTTCTTTGATCAAAGAGATATTTCAAACTTTTGTGATCGAGAGATACCACAAACTTAATTCCATATAAATGGTGTCTCCAAATCTTAGAGAGCAAAACACGCGGCTAACTCAAGGTCATGGGTAGGGTATTTGCCTCATGTGGCTTGAGTTGCCTGACGCATAGGCCACCACTTGCCTATTTTGCATCATCAGTACACAACCCAAACCCTTCCTCGAAGCATCACGTATACTTTGAAAGGCACATTGGGGTCGGGTAATACCAAAATAGGGGTTGAGGTTAGCTTGTGTTTTAGTCTCGAAGCTCTTTTCACACTCGGCTCCATGAAAAGGGTGTTCTTCCTAGTAACTTGGTAGAAGGTAGGGAAATATGGGAAAATCCCTTGATAAACTGACGAGTAATAACTGGCTAAACCCAAAAAGCTCCTTACTTAAGATTCCGATGGTTGGTCTTTCCAGGTAACGGATTCCACCTTCTCGGATCTACAACAATTCCATTCTTAGATACTACATGCCCTAAAAATTTCACCTCATCCAACCAGAATTCACACTTAGAAAGCTTGGCATATAGTTTCTTTTCCTTCAAGATCTCTAGTACAATGGTTAGGTGACATTCATGCTCCTCGTGGGTCTTAAAGTAGATGAGAATGTCATCTATGACAAGACAACCTGATCTAAAGAGTCTAAAGATCCTATTCATGTAATCCATAAAAATCTGGAGCATTGGTTAATCCAAAGGACATTCCAAACTTGAAATGGCCATTAAGTACGAAAGGCCGTTCAAATTATATCTTCATCTCACTCTAATTCTGGTGGTACCTGACCTCAAATAAATCTTGAAAACATGTTGCACCTTTAAGTTGGTCCATCAAGTCATCTATCCTAGGCAAAGGGTATTTGTTTTTTATCGTCACTTTATTCAATTGCCTATAGTCTCACACATCCTCATACTTCCATCCTTTTCTTTACAAACAATACAGGGCTCCCCAAGGTGATGCACTAGGCCTAACAAACTTTTTCTCCAATAAAATCTAAATTGAGCTTTTAACTCGGTCATTCTAATGGGGCATCCTGTCTGGGGCTATGGATATGGGTCTTGCACAGAAGCAATTCTATGGAAATGGTTGGGCCGCCCTTATTTTTTTTTTTTTTTTTTTATAGGTCCATTGGGCCACCTTATAATTGCTAAACTCTAGATTTTTAAAATTACGTTAATAAAGCTCAAATTAATTTTTAATTAAATTTTAGGGTGTTACATTATGTAATTGTGGATGTTATATGATGAAACGATATGATGTGTTTTTCATGCTATATTTGATTATTCGTTTTATTTACGATTATTGTTCACGTTATGTGCGGCTCACATTTTCAATTATGTTTAAAAAAAAATGGCTCGTAATTTCACTAAGTATTTTCAAAGTATGATGAAAGACTGAAGCAAAGAGTAAAGTCTAGTAATTAATCAGATACAACCTAGGTGTATTCGATTAATTATTAGGTGTTACACGGTAAACACCTTACCTGATAAAATCGATATTGTCAGAAAATTAATTCTAAGCATAAAATTGCCATTCCTACACATTTCTAATCTTATTATCATATTTTCCTAATTTCGAGCACCTAAGCGAATTGTGGGTTGAGCCCAGCGAGCCCGGTGGGCTCAAAATTTACTATTACGGGCTAGAATTTTTTTTTCAGTAATCAAGCCCTCATCATTGCTAAATTTTAGATTTATGAAATTACGATTAATAAAGCTCAAATTAATTTTTAATTAAATTTTAAGGTGTTACATTACCAACTACCTTAAAAAGAATTTTGCCCTCAAATTTGGTTGAACGTTTTTCAAAAGACAAACTTTCATAAATCACACAAGGAATTCACACATCCAAGTTCAAACAATTCAATCAAATTCTAAACGTTCCTACTTTTGGTTGGATTCTTAGGTGATGACGTCTCTTGGCACTTATGGTGAAGACCCTACTCTTATTGCTGTGGCTTTGTAGTTGGCTTTGATTCCTGTTTGGACACTCCCTCATTATGTGTCTTGGCTTTCCACAATGATAGCATACGTTCTCTCAGCCCCAAGGTCTACCCCTATGGTTCTTCCGCATTTTGGACAATCTTGGCTCGTGATCAATTTGTTGTTGTTTACCTCCAAACATTGGGCTGAAATAGCTTCCTTTGGGGTGGGGCCTCCTCACCATCTTGGTCTTAAGATGTTAGTCTCTTATTAGAAGTGTTCTTACAGATGGATGATTGCCAACTTTTGTTGGAGTCTCACGCCTCACTTATTTACAGGAGTCACATGATCCTGATCTCCAAAAGACACATAGTCCTCGATATCTTTGTAACGCCTCAAATTTTTACTGTCATTACCGAATTACCCTAAGTAATTCTTACAAAAAATTTAAAACCGAACAATCCTCAAATAAGGAATATAACATTAGAAAAGAGGTTATGGGCGATTTGTGCGAGAGTTGCAAACCCAGAATTTCTGTACGTGTAAAATGACCAAAATGCCTCGAGGTTATTTTACTAGAAAATGAGGATCGTGGGCCCCACCCATCCTCAAGGGGATGTTTTGATGATAATAAGGGATTGTTTGTGTTATGTGCGTAATAGAGAAGAATCCTAATTTTGAGCTTCGACGCGAAATGACCAAAACACCCATGCGGTCGTTTAACTTCGATTTGCGTGTGGCTTAGCCGAACCTCACTAAAATTTTTTAAAACATGTTTTTAAGTTATGATTTCCATTGGTTAAGTCGGGTGGCCTCACAAGTTTTTGAAGTGAAAATGACCATTTTGCCCCTATCTTTGTGCAAGTTTGCAAATTTTGAGATTTTCGATTCGTCTAATGAAACCTAAGCAATATTAGGCTCAAATTAAAGCTTATTAAATTCTAATTATTAATCTAGAGTCAAAATTATTTATTTAGATTGATTAGAACCTAAAATTGCTTTAAAACACTCAAATTGCTTACTAATTCACCTAAGCCCTTAACTTAAATTCTAATTTGCAAAGATACCTTACCTACACCTAAATAATACATGGAACACACAAAATCCTCTTCCATGAGGCTGTAATGGCTGAATTATTGAGCAATAATGCATCAGAATTATTACTCAAATGATGCACTAAAACAAAGTGCCAAAATGTCACATGAAACATAATTCCTTAATTTCATGCAACTTTGTCTAAAATCCATGTTTTCCTCCCTTTGTCATCTGAAAAATCTGCCAGCCTTGCTCCTTCATTTGACCATTTATGAGCTTCAAAATCTCTATAAATAGGCATGCTTGAGGTAGTGTTAGATGCCTTGTTTCATAACTTACACAATTCTAGTTTTAGGAGCACCAAAAGCTTTCTTTCTTCCTCCTCCTTGGCCGAATTCTCTCTTCAATTTTTCAAAGAGATTTTCTTTCATTTCACTCAAGGAAACCAAGTTCTTTTCCTTTCCTTCAAATAAAATTAGGTAGGGAGTTGTCTTTAACTTATTCTATGCTTTGCTAAGTGTTGTTCTTGGTTCAAAATGATGATTTTATGGATTTCTTTCTAGCTTTCCATTTTGGTTTTGTATTCCTCTTTTCTTCTAAAAACATTTCTGCCTTATGGCCTAGATTATGATGAGACCATGGTTTGATGATGAGGTTCTTGAGTGTTGGTTGCAAAACATCACATGTTAGACCTAAAACTTGAAGGTTTCACTAGTTTCTAAGCTTTAAAATTTTAGTTTTTCTTTCCTTATTTTTTGTTTAAGCATTTGGCCAAATGGCCTAAGAAGGAATAAAATGATAGCTTGATGATGAGGACCTTGAGTGTTGGTTGTAAATCCATTCACAAGTTAGGCCTCTAAAGCCTGAAAATTCCACTTAATGCAAAACTTTAAAGAATGATGTTTTTATGATGTAAAAATAAAGATCTTGAATTTAGAATTTGAAAGATGTATTTTTCACTTTGTCTTGCTAATATATATATATTGAGTTGAATTTATATTTATCTAAAGTCTTGAAGAAGCTCTAGTAAAGAAATAAAATGAACTTGCATCCATGTTTAAGTTTATGCCTTGCATAACCATGTTTATTTTCTATGTCATCACTAAATTCTCAAGAAATGAATAAATGAACTTGCATATCTCATGTTTAAAATTTCAAGCTTGCATTTCATGTTTATATTTCAAGTTGTCACTTAATCTCTAAAGATAATAAAGAAGTTGCATCTCATATTTATTTTATGTTCTCACTTTATTTTATAATGGTTAAAGGAATCAACGCATGCATGTTTATTTTATGTCATCACTTAAATATCCTAGAGCTCAAAGACTCAATTACAAGCAAAGAAATAAGAACTCTAAAGCCTATTTCAATTTTCTTAAGATTATTGGAGTTAAAGAATTCATTCTTTAAGAAGTCTTGAGTTTGGAGCTTAATAAAAATTCTTTTCTCCCTACCTAGTCCCTATGCGGATTCCACGGTCCAATTTCTTAAGATTCTTCTTCTCCATCCATTGGTTAAGTGGGACTACCGCTCCAGTTTCTTACATCATGTTTATATTAAGTCTTGCATATCATGTTTAATTTTCAAGTCATCACCTTAAATCATAAAGGTAAATAAATGGATTTGCATATCATGTTTATAATTCCAAGTTATCACCTTATAATAACAAGATTAAAATGAGGTTGCATAGCATGTTTATAATTCTAAGATATCACATAAATCTTTTAAGCTCAAGACTTGCTCCTTTTATCTTAAGTAAGAATTTTAATCATGAAAATTCTTTCAAGTTAGCAAAAAGAATTAATTTCTAAAAGAGTTTTAAGGCTTTGCAAAGATTTTACAAGAAACTAGTATTCTATGTACACTTAAAATGTGATTTTATGAGATTCATGATTCAGCCACTATTTGACTTTATTACCAATGTATGATGATGATTTAATGTTTATTGATGAGGAAACAATTCTATGCAAGTTAGAAGAGAAACTAGATATATAAAACAACGGTAAGCTTGAATTTAGCTAGTCTTTGATCTCTTTAAGTTTAGCCACTGCCAAATCTTTTTTATTACGATATAATTCTATCTAAGATTGGTTAAGCCACGAAAAAGTTGGTAACAATTAATGTAGGATTGATCGAACACTAAAAATGAAACTAGCAACTAGAAAACCATAAAAGCAAGATTTCTAGAACTTTAGAGAATGAAATTTATGTATTCTGTAGAGCCTTTAGTGATCTTAAGAACCAGATTTTATCATGTTTAGATAAGGGAGAATGATTCATAATGGTTTAGTAATTAATTTTAGCATCATAAAAAGGAATTAATAAAGGGTTAAAAACAACTTTAGCACAGGGTAAAACCTTAAGAACAATTTACTATCTATGCTACCCCATATAGTCTAATAACATTCTTAGGGCTTATAATTGATGGTAATAAGTCCCTTAGATGCATAATTAATTAGTTCAATAGTTAAGATTGCCCATATAAGTTTCGGTTGTTTAAGACAACTTTTCGATAAGGATTTATGATGATGCCTTTTTGATGATTTAAATGATAAGTCTATGTAGTGATTTGATGCTTATTAAGTATTTGACGTCATTGAATGATTTCTGGACTTGCATGTTATATTTCTGTTGCAAACGATGAAAATGCTTATGCATGAAATAATGAAATATTTTTGTTGCCTAAGAAAGTATATTTCCTGTAAAAGTGTAATTTGGAAAGGTCCTGGCTAGGAAAACTTGGTATTTAAGCGTGTCCATTTGTGACCCACCTCTTCCTGGGAATCTCCAGATGCATGATTACAGTTGGTATATATATTATTCAGAATAAGACTATAAACGAGAAAATGTTATGAATGATTATGAATTGAGAATTGTATTATAATAAAACATGCAAAGACTTAATGGTGACTTAAACTTATGAGGAAATGATCCTTTGGACCCATCAGACTATAGGTGGTGAAAAGGTGATTCTAGCCCCCTAGCCCGTTCTCAAAAGGGTAGAGTCGTTTTAACTTATCAAAAGGGATAAGTATATGCTAGTGATGACTAGTAAGGTATGAGTTCATAACCTAGATTACTCCCAAAAAGGTGGAGTATAGGGTGGCCAGGAAAATGATGATGAAAGTAACTTTAAGTCATCTAAGGAATTAAGTAACGTATTATGCGATTATGATGTTCTTCTATGCATAGTATTTATGAGATGATGATGAGAAATATGATGTTCTTCTATGCATAGTATTTATGATATGATGATAAGGAAGATGATGTGGTCTTATGCATAACTATGTTATTATATATGAAAGGAAAAGTTCATTATAAATATGACATGCTAAGTTTATGATGCATTATAAGACGATTAAAACGGACGAACCTCGGTAAAGTATATTTTCGAACTTAATAAATCAATCTTAGCATGCTCACTATTTCATAATAACCCGAGGTTCCTAGAGACTTTGATGATGACACGATAGAAGGAGATCCCTCCTGAGAATTGTTTAGCAAGATTTTCACTCCCTTTTCTTTATTTCCATCATTGTCTTCAGAGGATGGCGACATTCGTCCTATATGTTGATACCCCTACATGGGAATTTCACTACGAACCGGAGCATTGTTCATATCACTTTGAAAGGAGGTGCGCTGTTCGTGTTTTTGTTTTAGTTGGACGTCCATTTGCACACCCGTTCCTAGTTATCATTTTCCGGTATTCTCGTATGGTGACGAAATGGTTTTTGAGCATGCCTGTAACATCCTCCCAAGTACAACCCCATCCTTAAGTCATGGTATCATACTCAAGAGTTGTTACTTATATTCTCGGACCTTTCTTAATTATCTATAATAAGGGTCGAATAAAAAT
>JAMLFY010000013.1:14486164-14505402 GCA_030441495.1 Dalbergia oliveri | reverse complement strand
CCCTAAATATTAATTAATATACCACACTAATATTAAATGGAATGCTTTGAAAGCATGAAATTAATTACGAGTAGTATTCAAAGAAAAAATAAATACTTCATTGGAACGCGAAATTAACAAATATTTTAAAATATGAAGTTATTTGAAAGTGGACAATATTCTGAAAAAGAATAAGCATTATGCATATTTACGTTTTGGATATCAAAATACTTTTCAATTTTTTTGAAATTATTTTAATAAATCCACAAATACTGTGTACTGATTCAAATCCTTGTGAGAAATAGGAAATAGGGACCTGTGACGAGGATGAGAATGGAAAATGGGGGATAAAATTTTAAACGGGAAGGTGTAGGAGCATATCCCTTCTCTCATAGATACTAATTGTCATCCATATTAATGGTATATGATATTATAAATATATCAACTTATTTTATTTCATTATTCATCAATTTCAACTAACGAAACGTGCAAAATTTTCATAAAATAGGTTTTTATTATTAGTTAATGTCATCTATCGAGATTTTCAATTTTATAAATATAATATTCAAAATAAGATAAAAAAGAATGACTCATTTCAGATCCATACTCATTTATATTTTGTTTATTTATTTAATTATTTAACTGTTAACTTATTTAAAATAAGTTTATGTACTTAATTTTCTATAAGATGTATTTAAATGAACTATTATTTATTTTCAATAATGGACAATAAATGATTTTTCACTATCATCCTATTTGTAATGTCAATGACTATATATATATATAAATTGATCCAGGGTTATATACTTAACTATTGTAGAACCATTTAATCATATGCTCATATTTAAGATTAAATATATGAAATAGGTTTTAGTTAAAGATTAATAAAGTAAATAAATTATTAAAATATATTGGTATAAAATGATGAAAATATATTATATATTTTATGGTAACAAATCATAATAAATCATGACAATTTATAATATAATCTCTTTTGCTGTTTTCTTCATGGATGACAAAAAGATTAAATTTTATATTAAAAGATAAAAAAATGATATAAATTGATAATAATTATATAGCAAGTAAATCATTACTTACACATTTGCATATTTGTTATCAGTTATATCAATTCCCTAGAAATAATATAAAATAATACAATAATGTATCCAATAAATAACAAATAGAGTATACATAGAAGAAAGCCTTGAAAAACTTGGATATAATGACAACAAAAAAGATTCAACCCTAATATTCATCTCTAGATATTCAAAATTCTTGATAAAATACAGTCTTCATTAGCTTTAATCTCAATGTTGAAATTCTTAGTTTTAACCTCAATTGCTAGTTTCCTGAAAGAAAGCACAAAAGTAAACTTAATTATTCAATGTTATGGATTCCAAAAGCAGAGTAACCAAATTATGAAAAAATCTTATTAATAATCCATCCACATATGTAGTGTTTTGCTACGGATTAATCAATGCATTGTTTACATCAAAGAAGATCATCTACCCCAACAATTCAACTCGTAAATAAACCATAAATCATGTGAAGCAATTATAAATGGTCTGGTCAATATAAATTATCTACTATATATTATACAATAATCAATCAATATGAAAAACATTTAAAATGATCGTGTGAATACAAATCATAAGCATATTTAATATGAAAACTTTCCAACCTTTGGGGATTAGGTATCTTGCACCATCCAAATGCAATTAGTTCATTCTTCATTATTGTTCACTGATCCTATAAGTAGATTATTCTGACACCAAAAGAATACTTAAATTGGAAAACCTTGGCCCAACCATTCAGGTTGATATCTTTCTTTGCATCTTAGAAGGTCATAAGTGACAATGTAATATAACACATTGTTTCATCAATAGCCTTTGCAACACATAAAATAAAAAAACATATTAATAAGATACAATTAGTTTATATAAACCTTTAAAACCTAAAAGTCATGGATATCTACCTTAAACAAAAACTCCATCTGCCTAATTTCCTTAAGGATCAATCCATTCTGTGTTGATGGCCTAATTTGCTCTTGCATCTTTAAAGGTAGTAGGTAGAAAAAGTTAGACGTACTTGAAATTGAAATCTAAATTAACCTTTGCTGTTAATTTGCAAACAAATACACATAAAACAATAATAATAATTTTTAGTATTCTTAGAAAATTGTGTAAGAAAAATTGTGTTATAGTTAGGTATAGTTAAAAATGTTGGATTTTTATAAGAACATAAATTAAAAAAAATAAATTCATACTAAATCAAAAGAGCAATAAAAAAAATGATGTATAAGATTGTAAATGGAAATGAAAAGAGAGACTTACACTACAAAAGGAGCTTCTTCCTGGCAAAATTGTCCTTGTTGAGTTAAGCATTGACACGTTCTGTAGTTGACATCTTGGATGGCCGGTAACACAAGAAGTGGTTGTGTGTGGAGACACACTATATAAAGTAGTAGAAAGGGTTTTGAAGAGGAGAAAGAACATTCATCAAGTTTGCAATGATTGAGAGAGGAAAAGAAATATTTGAAAGGAATTGTGAAAAACTAGATAGGAAAGATGGAAAAAAAGCGGAAAAGGCAAAAAAGGAAGAGAAAGAATGAAAGAAGGAAGAAGAAAAGAGAAGAGGAGAACATGGAGTGGGAAGAAAAAACTTGGAAAAAAAAAGAGAGAGAGAGATATTTGAAATAGAAGTGTAAGTTCACAACCGACTTAGGCACAATAAGGGCACGTGAAAAATCACATTCTACGTAAGCCTCATAACTTGTATCATTTCTACATGCACAAAAGATCCATAATATAGTCTTGTTCTTTCTATATATCAATCACCTGTTCTCAATATCATATATATAAAGATAAGTTCTCATAGTCCGTTTCAAAGTATAATGCTATATTATCACAAAATATACGGAAAGTCCTTGATATACAGCATGTCTATGAAGAGTAAAAAGGCTTATACAGTCCAAAATAACATTTTAATATATAGACTGCAAAAGACAATATGCTCTAAAATCCCGAAATCCTGCCTCATCACGGTGGAGCACGTCTATGCCAAAATACCAAACATCTCACCTAATGGGCTGACAACTGAAATCTGGCAACGCCTGGGAAGGAAGATGGTATGGAAGTGTCGCGGCGCTCTGTCTATTTAAACAAAGAAGAAGGAAAGGAGGGGTGAGTTTTTTATCAAAACCCAGTGATTGAGTTCTCACCTGGAACCCCTTCCATGGGACATCAAAGGGTATGCAGAAAATTACAATAATATAAATAATGCTCAACCAGTTCATATAGTCATAGGAATATAAGTATATACAAGAGTACCAAAAATGCTTTATCTTATAAAATAATCCAATAGTACCTCAATAGAGAAACAATAATCTCTCTCTGGTTATGCACAATATACGTATAGCATAACAAAATCTGGTCATATTTGGGCGTCGTATTGCCGTCCCCAGTGTGATAATAATGGGTACCTAACTAGGTCCCTTTTCTGAATCCTGTGGCCTAGGTATACTTGGTACCAAGGTTAGCGGATTGACATGTTAACACGCAGCCTGTTTCTCTATAGCTATTGTTAGATTCGTCAAAACACAGTATCATCTCTAAACTCTGAAAACTAAAGCATCTATCCTAGGGTTTAAATCCGTCAAGTAAAATTCACAATTCTAGAGGTCATACAATCACAAACAATGCATGTTCTCACAATTCAGCTTATCAGAAACATCTTTGATCAACAATGGTCTCATGGGTTTATCAAAACATATGTATGCTCTTAGATCAACGTCCAAACCATAGAAATAAGTAGTAATCTCAGCTTCTTTATGCAGAAGTCTCTAAAATCATGGTATGAGTTATAATTTTCATGAAAATAGTTATAATGCTCAACATAGAAGTCACAGAATGTGAATCCACTCACCTAAAGTGGCAAAAGACACAAGAATATCACCACCAGAGTTCTGGGAAGCGGGATTAGCACCGTATCTATCATTAAAGCAATAAACTTCTAGATTAACCTCTAAATACTCAAATCTAACTTCAATCATACTAAAAGAATACTATAACACCTCTATAATAAACATCCTCTTAAATCCCCAAGAACAAGAAGAAAATGAAGGGAAAAAGGGTAAAATTAGAAGAACAACATACCTTAAAGCTTTAGGAGTGAAAGATTGAAGTTAGAATTGGAAGAAATGGAAGAAAATGGAGTTTTGATGATGTAAATGGGTTAGGAACGAAGTTTTTTCGCTGGGGTGAGAGGGTCGTGCTTTTGATGAATGAATGTTCCAAACCCCGAAATGGGGTATTTATGTTTTTTCTGAGCACTCCAGCGCTCATGAGCACAACGCTCACCGAAGAGCAAATAAAACATACACTGCCTTACTGTTCCCTAACTCAGCGCTCTCCAAAATATTTACATTTCTTAATTTTAAGTTAAATCAACATAAATGTAAATAAGAAAAATACTCCTATTTGGATTTAAATAAAATATCAAAAAAACCAAAATCCCAATAAATCAAAATCCAATTTTTGGGTTTTAGTTCAAATTCAAAAATTTCAACGATTTTGTAAACTTTTGGACTAAAAACGAAGGGTTTAAGGATTTCATAAAATTTATTAAAAATCACTCTTTAACTTATTTTTCTAGAGAACAATTACCAGGACTTTTAATCCCAAGAAAAAGGTTTTATTATATAGCCCTCCAAGGGCGTGTAGGTCTAAACTTAGTGAAATTAGGACCAAATGAGGGTAATTGGCACCTTTCTTAATTTAGAAGAATTTTCTAGCCCCATTTATTTAAACTAGGGCATTAGATAACAAAATATAAATTTGAGCTATTTATATTTATATTTTAAATTAAAAAATATTAGCAATTTATAGTAAGAAATCTGTTCAAATACCCAACCAATTACATCTATCTATGACAGAAATATAAGAAAATAATTGATAAATTTTTTATTGATTATAAAAGTAATATTTTCAAATATATAATTATATCTCATTTGATTAAAAAAACCTATACCTAATATAGAATCAAGTTTTTAAACCCTCTTTAATAAACGTAAATGGAAAGAAAATGTTTTCTTAACCCTCTTTGATATAAAATAATAAAAAAGATACATAAATTTATTAATCAATTTTTGACTTATTAAAGCAAATCCAAAACCCAAACATAAGTTTAGAATAAAATGATACATAATATGTGAAGAAAATTGTTTATCTTATTATAAAATTAATTTACCCAATCTTAAATTCATTATAATTAAAATGAGATATCTAATATTAAATCATTTAAATTGGGTTTATTAGTACTAATTGTTAACATCATTTGAAATTTGAAATTTGAAATTTGGAATTTGAAATTAGTTGTGGAATAGATAATTATAGAAGAAATATGAATCATTCTCATAAATAGGAAAACAATTAATGCAGTTGGTTGTATGATTATTTAATATTTGTTATATTTTTTTCTTGATTCTGATTGGTTATTTTCTAAAATAGTAAGTGTTTTCAAAGTTTCCTTGAGAAGCTATTTACTAAGAATATGACACATCATCAAAACTTTCCTCAATATGAGCCCATTTGTATCTAAATAAGATAAAATGTTAAGATTCATGGTAGAGTAGATAAACGTCTCAGTATAATGAGGTAAGTTTATTATAAGACAAAAATAAGATCAAAACATAATGACTAAATCAATATAATATATAATAAGATAATATTGATTCTTAACACTTCCCATCAAGCTAAAGCCTATTAAGCTTTAAGCTTCTTATAATTCAACAGAAATTGGCAGGGGGCAAAGCCAATGGAGCCTAAGTGGAGACAAGTCTATATGGAACCAGGTAATGAAGATGGGCCTATGAGGATTAGGAAGTGGAGATGGGGGCAAAATTGCTTACATGACATATTATTATTTCTCTGATACCATATTAAGATCTATGGTAGAGTAGAGAGAATAAGCGGAAAATGTATTTATTGGATATAACAAAATGAGGTAAATTTATTTATTAGGCAAAATTAAGATCAAAACATAATGTCTAAATCAATCCAATATATAATGAGATGATATTGATTCTTAACACTTAATAAACCAAGTCGCTGATTTCTTGCAACATGGTGTCTCTTTCTCTAAATCGCTTGGATAGCCTCCGAATGGTCTAAAGCTCATTCTTTAAGCTGATGCATCTAGGGTTCTTCATATGAGATAATTTTCTTTGTTGTTTTTTTTTCTTTATTTAGCTCCTTTACCCAAAAAAAAAAACCAACATCCTTTCACAAGTAGCAACACCGTGTGGTCCTTAAGCTCTATTTATTTATTTTTTTTGTAAACATTTAGCTTTATTTTACTACCACAATGTTAGTTGAGAGAAAGTTGCAGTACTTTAGCACTCAATATTGCTTCTCTTTTCAACTTTTGATGCTGCAACTCATCTTTTATGTATTGATGTTTGTCATAAGCTATCTATATAGGGCAATATCTCAAGCACCAACCTTTAGGTCACGTCCTGCCTTATTCCTGTCACAAGGCAATAATGAATCGGTGATTTGAACAAATTCCTTGACCCAATTTTTTATTTTTTATTTTTTTTGGATTGATTCTTTGACCCAAATCTATTGGTACTTGAATAGGATCACTTAATAATTGTTGACATTATACAAAGGATTATAGTGGGTGTTGGGGTTCAGATGCTTCTTGCTGTTAGATATTTTCATTAATGGAGAACGAAATCTAAAAATGTAGGATTAGGTGAAGCCCCACTTCATGCTGTGAAGACCAATCCACTTACCTTCTCATGTGGCCATACTGGGGCCTTGTCTGCCATTGTATTGCTATGCCTACATTTATTAGGAAACCATTAGACAAACATGTCAAAGGAGAGCTATTCGCTTCTAAGAAGAACTCAACGTGCTTTACTGCTGCTTTACCTTATAATAGTCCACTTGCTAAACTTGTACAAACCACATTCTAATCCCCAGAATTCAAGATTATATTGATCTTGTTGACGTACGTATAGTACTCTTTTGCATTGTAGATTATGTACATTGTTCCTATATAATAACTGTTAGAAAGTGTGTAGAAGAAGATGATGAACAAGAACTTGAATATTGTGGTTTCAAGGCACGAAATCAATCGTTATCTTAAGAGATGTCATTCAGCACCGCGTGCTATGGGTTGATGATGATACTCCAGGATACAATGAACCTATATGAATTTCTTGTCTAGCAATAACAAGAAATTCCCTCACTCTTGAACTTTTAAGAACTCTTACACTCACATAATGCACAAAGTAAAAGTGAGAAATTGTTCTATAATGAGGGATATTTTAGATGCACATTGGACACGTATGAAAAGACATGTCCATTCAAGAATAGTCACAATAGTTGCCACCAACATGTCTTTCATAAACCAATATGTCTTTTCATAAACCAACATATCTTTTGGTGAACCAACATGTCTTTTCATGAATATTCATTTATAATGAATTAAATAAATAAATAATATTTATTTAATCCAAAACTTGTAAATAATTAAATTTACTTCAATCCCCCACTATTTACAAGTTTAAAATTTTGTAATACCCTGGTTTTAAATAAAAAGATTAGAAAATTTTTTTTTAAAAAGAAATGCCAGTTACCCTTACTGTTTTTCTTCCTAATTTCGCTAAGTCTAACCTACACGCCCTTGGAGGGCTATATATTAGAGCTATTTCTTGGGACCAAAAATCCGGTAATTGTTCCCTAGAGAAAAATGAGTTGAAGAGGAATTTTTAACGAATTTTATGAAACCCTCAAATACTTCATTTTTAGCCCGCAAGTTTACGAAATTGTAAGATTTTCCGAATTTGAACTAAAACCCAAAAATGAGATTTTGATTTGTTGGGATTTTGATTTTTCTAATATTTTATTTGAATCCAAATGGGGGGTATTTTCCTAATTACATTTATGTTTTAAAGTTAAGAAATATAAATAAGTGAGTAGTGGGGTAGTACAATCCAATACATACCATATTAGATCTTGGGGCTTCTGGAGACCGCCCAGGGTTAACAGGAAGTGAAGTCCGTGTCTGGAGCTTCCTGGAAACCGCCCAGGCGTAAACGAGAACATAGTCGACCTGAAGGTTTGGGAGCCTCTGGAGACCGCCTGGGCGGTTATAGGACCGCAGGCGGTCAACGCGATGTAAAATCACCATTTCGGGGTCCGGAACACCCCAAACGCATTTCTCTCCCCTCAAGCTCAGAACCTTCATTTTCTCTCATTTTTCACCCTCCAAACTCCATTTTCTATTTCTTCAAGTTTAATTGCGAATCTGTCATCCCTAAAGCTTAAAGGTACGTTGTTCTCTGATTCTCTTCTTTTTCCTCAAGTTCTTTGGAGTTAGGGGTGGTTCCCATGCTTCTCAAGGAGAGAAGCTTCCACCTTACTAGAAAGGGATTCTTGTGGTTTTAGAGGTTAACCTAGAGTTCTCCTGCTTCCATGGCAGATATGCTGTCATTTCTTGTCCAGGAGTTCTATTGGTGTGATTCCTCCTCTCTTCAACCCTCAGGTGAGTGGGTTCGCATCTGTAGCCTCTATGTTGTTCATTATACTTATTTTCATCAAAACTATAATCCACTACTTGGCTTTAGAGATTCCTGTACAATGATTTGAGATTTATATTGGATTATGTAGTTTGAATGGCAGTTTTAGAGCATGAAACATGTTTTAGACAAAATGCATGGGACCATGTTTGTTACAATGGTTTTATATAGAATTGATGATATATGATTCTATTAGAGCCTATTATAGATGTTTTCCTTGGATTCTGAAATGGTTTAATGTTTATGCTATGATTTTATACCTAGATATGAGGTTTAGCGAAAAGGACTGAGATTATGGTTTAGGCTCTATGATTTCAGAATATGATATTGAGTTTTCCTAATTTATGGTTGGAACTATGTTTAACAGGTTAATAGTTTGATTTAAAGAGTTTTGATGATTGAATGATGTTTTGATAATCAATAAAAGAGTTTTAGAGCGTGAGTTCCCATGAGATTAGAACGGTTGACGGCTACATATTCTCTGGATTGAAACCATAGTGTCTTCAACGGGTGATCCTTTGGGCACGGTTTAACAACCACTGGTATGCTAAGGTAAACTTTAGGTTACATGGATTCAGAGCTCTCAAAGTAATTAATGATTTTATGATTTTCAGAATTGTTTATTTCATGAGATTAAGCTTTAAACCCTAGGATAGAAGACTTCATGAAATACTGTGAAAAGACTGGTTTAGAATGAGGAATTTATGAAAGGAAGAGGCTCTGAGTTAACGACGGCTAAATGTTAACCTTGGTACCAAGGCCCACGAGGGGCAATTTATCAGAGATAGGTCAGTCCACGAGGGACGCTGGTTCATGAGGAACCATTAAGATCTCATTAGGGCTCTTGTTCACGAGGACTGAGCACCATGTTAAGTTCCTGATAGTCTGTCCTTCTGGTAATTCTTTGAGAATGTTATGCTTCTATGGTTTTTAGTAAACTTATGGCTTTATTGCTATTATGAGACATAAATGTAAATGTTTTGTGAAGGTTGCATTAATGGTATTTATGTATTTTTCCTTCCCTGTCCCATGTATGGTTGTGGGTGAGGATCCACTCACTTTTTTGGTTACAAAACTCACCCTCTCTATTTTTCCTATTTTACAGACGAGTAACCTCCAGATTTTACCCAGACTCCTTCCTCTTCTCAGCGCAATAGGGTCTCAGTTGGTAAGCTTCACACGGGTGAAGCCCTCTATATATAGAATAGGGTGCTCCAGTGTAGATAGGGCGGGATCCTGGACCATAATGCATGATATATGTTATGTATATGTGATTATGTTGGACTGTAATATATATGTTACTACTTATAAAGTTTTTTTTGTACACGATAGACTTTCTTTATACTTATGGACCCTATGAATTCAGACTTTAAAAAATTCTAAAGCTGGAATTTGGTAAAATTATGACTATATGTTTTAAAGGTGATTTGTATGTAGAAAAGATTTTATGATTTAAACAATTTGATAATTTACTATGCATATAGAGGAATCCAGGTCAGAGGCTTACGTGGGAACTAGATTCTCACGTGCTGGTCACGTGCCTTACAAGGGTATGACAAATTTATACAAATTTATGCATAAATGAATGTATCATAAGGATTAAACATTCCTTTAGTGCAAACTTTAAAGGTTCTAACAAAGTAATAGATGTCTAATTGATTAAACCTATACTTTTTGTGTTAGTATCGAAAAGTCACACACATAAATTGTACCTCTTCAAGTTCAAGAATTTGTTAATTTTAAGCACTTTTATGGCCATGTGCTCATCCTAATTTCATGAATATTTACGAGAATAAAACCTCTAAAATTCTCGATTCGAAGCGGCACCACTCCTATATTCACATAGGTGGAATCCTTTGATAAATTAATATTATCAATCAATTAAGAGTTTTAACTCACCCTCCTTATTTTATATATATATATATATATGACACTAAATCCTATACCTTAGTGCCCAATTGTTAAATAATTTGTTGTTACCCATTAAATCTTGAAACTAGTGTTCTACTAGAATAAGGTTAGGTTCCCATCATTTAACAATTATAGGTTTTAATCCCATTTTAGCAGTAGTTTCTTTGACCTTATCCCTTGACAAACCTTTAGTCAATGGGTCTGCTAAATTCCATTGGGATTTTACATATGTGATGGTAATTATACCATCTCCTATTAATTGCCTCACATACTCATGTCTCAAGCTTATATGTCTAGACTT
The DNA here is from genome assembly GCA_030441495.1 of Dalbergia oliveri. NCBI lineage: Eukaryota > Viridiplantae > Streptophyta > Magnoliopsida > Fabales > Fabaceae > Dalbergia > Dalbergia oliveri. The sequence continues at coordinate 14,494,624 of JAMLFY010000013.1, read as the reverse complement.
TCCATTATAAATCTTGTTATGTGCTCGAGACATAGTTAATTCACTATCACAGAAGATTGAAATGGCAGTCATTGGTTGTGGCCACAACTCTATATCATATAACAAATTCCTAAGTCATTCCGCTTCTTTACCGCTGATAAAGCTATAAACTCAACCTCCATAGTAGAATGTGAAATACACGTTTGTTTCTTTAAGGCCCAACTTATTGCTCCACCACCTATGGTGAAAATCCATCCTGAAGTGGATTTATTATCACTTAGATTTGTAATCCAACTAGCGTCGGAACCTTCTAATAAGTGGGATAATTACTGTAATGTAGACCCAAGTTTATAGTTTTCTTGAGGTAACCAAGAATTCTTGTTATAGCTTTCCAATATTGATTACTTGGTTTTCCTGTAAATCTTGATAGCTTGCACACGCAAATGCTATATCTGGTCTAGTGCAATGCATTGCATACATTAAACTTCCTATAGCACTTGCATATTCTAATTGTGCTACAGGTCTCCCTATGTTTTCTTCTAATTTAAAGTTAGGATCATAGGATGTATTGGACTCCTTAATTTTAAGATGCTCAAACTTTTCCAATACCTTTTTGATATAATGAGATTGACTTAAAACAAAGCCAATTTCATGTTTAAGCACCTTTATACCTAGTATTGTATCTACTTCATTCAAATCCTTCATATTGAATTTAGAAGTTAGATACTCCTTTGTTTGACGAATCCCTTCTAAATTCGTCCCAAAAATTAGCATATCATCTACATACAAACGATTATTACTCCATAGTCCTTAGTAAATTTGGAGTATATACATCTATCTACTGTTATGTGAGAAGCCATTCGATAACACTATAGAATCAAACTTCTCATGCCATTGTTTAGGCGCCTATTTTAAGCCATATAAAGACTTAACAAGTTTACAAACTTTCTTTTCATTTCGAGTAGCACATAGCCTTCCGGTTGTTCCATATAAATTTCTTCATTAAGATCTCCATTAAGAAAAGCTGTTTTAACATCCATTTGATGCACATGAAGCTTGTAAATGGATGCTAATGCTATAAGAGTCCTAATAGAAGCCATTCTTGCACAGGTGCATAGGTATCAAAATAGTCAAGACCTTCCTTTTGTCTAAACCCTTTCGCTACCAACCTTGCTTTGAAGGTTTGTAGTGAACCATCTGTATCATACTTTCTTCTAAATACCCACTTGCATCCTATAGGCTTTGATCCTTGAGGCAAATCAACTAAGACCCAAGTATTATTAGATAATATTGAGTTCATTTCATCATCTCCTGCTTCTTTCCAAAAGGCAGAATCTCTAGAGGCCATTGCCTCGTTAAATGTTTGAGGATCACCCTCTATGCTTAGAACAATAGGGACCTTGTTTATCAGAATCCCTAGTTCCTTCAACCAAAAAAGTTATAGCCTGAGAAGAGATAAAGTCTGAACTCAAGTCTTTCTCTTTCTCACTCTTTGGCTCCTTCTTGGTTCAACTACTACATTGTCACTTAGACTTTTATTGTCTTGATTTACAATCGCTTCTTGGGAAACTTCTGTATCCTTTTGGGGATATTTCAAATTGGGAGTTGAGTCATCAATGAATTTATTTTCAATAAATTCTACTTCCCTTGATTCAACAACTATATTGGACATGAGTCCAAAATTCTATATGCCTTTGAATTTTGAGCATATCCTATGAAGATGCCTTTTATGGCTCTTGGCCCTAATTTAGTTCTCTTTTGATCAGGAACACGATAAAAGGCTAAATACCCCACACTTTTAAATAATTTAAGTTTGGTTTTCTTCCTTTCCATATTTCATATGGAGAAACCTTTCTGTTTCTTGATGGTATCCTATTGTGAATATGACATGCTGTCAATAATGCCTCACCCCATAGATTGTGAGGTACCTTAGCATTTAGTAGCATTGAATTAATCATATCCACTAAGGTACGATTCTTCTCTCCGCTAAACCATTTTGTTGCGGAGTATATGGAGCAGAACATTCATGCACAATACCATGTAATTCACAAAAATTATCAAATTCACTAGAAAAATATTCTTCACCTTTATCACTACGAAGAACCTTTATTTTCTTATCATGCATATTTTCTACTTCCATTTTATATTTCTTAAACATTTCAAATGCTTCATCTTTATTTCTTATCAAATACACATAAGTAAATCTAGAACAATCATCAATAAAGGTTATAAAATACCTTTTTCCTCCTCTAGTAATATTTCCATTTAATTCACAAATATCACTATGTATTAGTTCTAGTAAATGTGTATTCCTTTCAACTTTAGGAAATGGTTTCTTAGTAATTTTGGATTGTATGCAAATTTCACATTTCTTATTAAAATCCTTATTACTAAGATCAATATAATTATGCTTTTGCATATATTCAATTGACTTGTAATTTAAATGTGCTAATCTACTATGCCATAAATCACAAGAATCAACAACATACAGAGAATCATTCACTTTATCATTAATACTAAATTTGAACATGCCTTGAGTACAATATCCTTTTCCTACATACACATCATTCTTAAGCAAGATAATCTTATGGATTCCATCACAATTTTGAATCCTCTCTTACATAAGAGACTAGAGACTAAGTTCTTCCTTATATCTGGAACATGAAGTACATTCACCAAGTTTAACTTCTTTCCGATGTAAAGTTCAATTCCACTGTTCCTTGACCACACACTTTGGCCGAATTATCATTTCCCATTAACACCTCTCGGTTGTTCACTTCTTCATATGTTTTGAATTGATTGCGATCATTGCAAACATGAATAGTAGCATCGAAATCTAGCCACCACTCATAGGATTTTCCATGTGTTGCCATGTTAAGTTCTGTGATCATTCCAATGTGCATGCATTGAACTTCCTCATCATCATAGCAACCAAGTCCTTTTCTTCCATTAAGTTGGCCTTAGAACTTGACGCTTCTTTTGAGTTGTTACTCTTTTTTAGAAGTCGGCAATCCTTGATGTAATGCCCTTTCTTGTGGCAATGGTAGCATTCTCTTTGTCTCTTTTTATCTTGCTTGGTATCCACAAAGGATTTCTTTCTTTTGCCTTTATTGACAATCACTTCTCTAACATGGTTCACTTTAGAACTTTGAGAAAGATAGACAACATCACGTTTTCGAGTTTCCTCTTTTATACGTAAATGTCTTAGTAATCTTTCAACAGAGAAGTCTTCTCCAAGATGTAGGAGTTTCTTCCTATAATCATTCCAAGATGAAGGCAATTTTGCAATAATTGCTCCAACTTGTAATGATTCAGGAACCATTACTTGTAGATCACAAAGTCTACTTACAAGGATTTGTAACTCATGAACTTGATCCATGATAGGTACATTATCAACCATACTAAACTCAAAGTACTTCAATATGATAAATTTATCCGTACCTTGTCGCTCATTATTGTATTTTTCTTCTAAAGACTTCCAAATCTCCAATGGCGATTGAATTGACATGTAGAGATCATAAAGTCTATCTGACAAGGTGTTGAGAATGTGTCCTCGACATGCAAAAGTGTCCTCATCATGCTTTTCTTCAATTGGGCAATCATTTCCTTCTCTTCATTGGTTGCATCTTTAGTGGCATTGAGAATTGGTGTGGCGTTTGGATCAAGCACATAAGCAAGATTTAGCACCGAAAGAAGAAACATCATTTTGTCCTTCCATCGATTGAAGTTTGTCCCATCAAACCAATCTAGTTTGACAAACTCTTGATTCATGACCTTGAAAGTGTTATTTTGATCTTAAGTCATCTTCAAAAATATCTCTCTAAAATTGTTAGAAAGTGTGTAGAAGAATATGATGAACAAGAACTTGAATATTGTGGTTCAAGGCACGAAATCAATCGTTATCTTAAGAGATATCGTCCCAGACACGTAGTTGCTATGGGTTGATGATGATACTCCCAGGATACAATGAAACCTCTATATGAATTTCTTGTCTAGCAATAACAAGAAATTCCCTCACTCTTGAACTTTTAAAGAACTCTTACACTCACATAATGCACAAAGTAAAAGTGAGAAAATTGTTCTATAATGAGGGATATTTTAGATGCACATTGGAAACGTATGAAAAGACATGTCCATTCAAGAATAATCACAATGGTTGCCACTAACATGTCTTTTCATAAACCAATATGTCTCTTTCATAAACCAACATATCTTTGGTGAACCAACATGCCCTTTTGGTGAACCAACATGTCTTTTTATGAATATTCATTTATAATGAATTAAATAAATAATTAATATTTATTTAATCCAAAACTTGTAAATAATTAAATTTACTTCAATAACAACAATAATTATGGCTCTGCTTGGTAAAGTTGTTGCATTAACACCCTGCATTAGATGCTCAAAATTGATTAAACACTACTCCAGTAACCTATTTATTTTTTTCTCTCATTATATTTGCAAGATTAGAAAAAGTTTGACCTCTTTGACGGTTGTTACATTTGATGATGGAGTAACAATAAACTAAAATTAATTCCGACTTTCTATTTTGTGTTTGTCGGGGCAACCGTTGCCTTTCCATGCTCTACCTCCTAATTTGAAATTTGACTTTAGTTTGCGCAAACAATATTGGTTAGAGAAATTTTATATTTATTATTAGTTTAATTTTAATATATTGCAATGATATTATCAATTAATTACATAATATTATATATAGAACTTCTAGACTCAAATATTTGTGATCTAGAAGAAGGGTATTCATCGAATCGCAACGCTTTGTTTTTTTATACAACATGGAGGATAATCATTTACAGAGATGGGTGAAACCTAATATCTACTCATTAAAGACACTGAATTTGATCATAAAACTTTCTCAAAAAGGACTTTAGCAATGTGAAAGTTGATGGTCCTTGAATCACAGAATGCTACATAGAAAAAACTCTTGGCCACTGTCAGGAAAGTTTTCTTTACATTGACATCAACGCCAGCTGGAGAATTTTGTAACACCAACTGCACAAGTTCTCGCATCTCTGACTCTGCTTCTGGGTTGGTAATGTGCTTACCGTAGCTACAAATCTCACGTTCCTGAGAATTTAACATAAATGCAAATGTTACTAAGAATTAAGAGAAATGTTTTTTCAACCGCACAAACATTGGATATTATATCGACACTCAATTTATCATCTTTAAATTTTGTGTGGTTCTATTTAAAAATATAAACTTTGATTTCCTTCTTTAAATTTGATTCAATATCCATTGAAACTCATTTTGATGTTGAAATAGTACCACTCTATTACCAAAAACAAAAAGCTTATGAGAGTACAAATTTAAATCTTGTTACCCCCCCCCCCCCGGGCAGCCCCTCTCTCTCTCTCTCTCTCCCTTATAAGAGATATTATGAAGTTCACCACCAAACTTGCTTCATGATTGTGAGCAGTTCAGTGCTACACTAAACGACAAAGTTTATGCGTAGGATGATGTCGTGTTCTGAAATTCAATTATGCAATATAAATGCTAAAACACCTAAACCATTTATATAGGTGACAATAGCTTAGTTTTCAGCTCACAAGGGTTCAATTATGAGTAATCTTTTAAGAAACTCAATATCGTGCTCAATCCCTATTGCTATAATCTCCTTTCTCTTAAAGCTGATGAGTTCACTTTACTAATAATCCAAAGAGCATATCTATCAACCTTTTTAGACACTACAAATTTGAATCAACAGCTTGTGCTTTTTTTTCTTCTTATTTATGGGAAAGTGGGGAGGTTAAACAGAATGCATTAAAGTTGTCCTTTTATCCTAGGAAAAGTAGCTAGCATTTTATCCTAGGATATATATATGTAATGGTTGCCCTGTCACTAACCTTGTCCTTTTGGTAACAATGGAGTCTGTGACACACTGTGTTTGTTAGTTGAAGTAGTCGCTGGTACTGTGGATTGAACCTTATTTCGTCTGAAATCCAATGCCCACCGCTTTGGTTTATTATCTGCACTAAGAGCTCTGCTTTTCCTCGACACTTGTCTCCTTCAATTTGCCAACTTGAAAGCCATTTTGTCCACTATGATAAAAGTAGAATAGCAAGAGGGAAAAAAGTCATAGCATTGAAGGGTAGACATGAAAAAGGTGAAAAGAGTAGACATGTTTGACTTTAATTTCTTTTTTTAAAAAAAAACTATTTATGTTTTTTAAAAACTCTGAAAAGATTTGACTATACATTAACAGACCTAGCTATAACGAGAAGACATTGAATTTAAAGGGAATTATCTCAATTAATTTACGAATGCATTCTTATTTTCTTGGAACATAAACAAGAGCAAATGTTGCAAAGTAACCTGAGCTTTACTTTTAGTTAAATGGTTAACCAATAACTCATTTGATTTCATGTCAATGTCAATGTCATTTGCGTACGAAAACATGGAAAGTAACCTGCTAAAGCTTACAAAACACTCACACTGTGATGCATATCACATCCAATTTCATGGCCATGAGACACAAGTAGATCCCACGAGATTTGATCTATGGTTGCAACCAAAGTCTCAGCGAGTGCGTTTTCTGTTCTTCTGTTCCTGCTCAACCTCCTGCGCATAACAGACAAAATAGTGTTCAGTTTCTAGGAAGGTTAAAGTACAGGACCACAGCGTGCTACTGCTAGTTTAACCTTTCATGGGAAACAACGGAAACAAGCTAAAACTAAAGATAGCAGAAAAAGACAAGGAAAAAAAAAGGTGACAAGCTAAGATCAGAAAAACAGACCAAGCACACTCCCATAAGAATTAATTAATGAAAAAAATATTATTTATATTAAAGGATTATTAATAATTTCATTTTATTTATTATTGGATGTGGAATTAGTATTTAAATGAGTTTAGACTTATCAAATGGTGAATAAAAAGTAAGTAAATAATCCAAATAATATAACTCTAAAAATTTGATTTTCTTTTTGTGCCATGATATTTAGTATCTACTCTCCCATTCTATAATATTTATTATTTTGGACAAGATAGATTGAAAAGTCAATTTATCTAAGTAATTGGCTATTACGCATTGAGGGAGTATAATATATATGAATTGGTTTATCAGTACTGCTCATGCCACCAATGTTGGAAATCGATAATGATAACTTGAAATTGATGATTTAATTAATGGATCTAGACTAATTCCTTAGAAGAATAATTGCTAATACGCATGCAAACTCCAATCCGCGTGGACTAGGCAATTTTGATGCCTCTTCCACACAATGATTGGGAAACAGAAGAAAAAAGGAAACTGTTTGTCACACCGCATAAAACTTTGGTTAAAGGTTGCCACTGAAATATGCATATCATTAGGCATTGAAAAGGATATGCTATGGACATTACAAAATGTACACAACATACAACTATACAAGATGCCAAGAATCATGATTTGTAAACAAAAAAAAAAAAAAACAGGTTCATATATGTGTTTTGAGACATAATTTTTCATGTTTCACTAATTGTACAAATTTGCAAAGGAGGTCTCATTTATTACCAGCCAATGGAGTAGTCACGCTTGTTGACGCAGTCACTGAATTTTTTCACGAAATCTTTCCTCATTTCAACATCATCAGCAACATAGGATGCCATTGTCTCAATGCCGTGGTTTTGGCCCAAGCAAGCCTCTCATGGGACCTTTAGGCTCAAATATGCTAGCTGCTGCCAAAAAATAGGCCAATAGAAGAGATTTCCTGCTCAATCCAAATTCCGCCAATCTGGATTCTGAGTACCATCTGATCATGCAAAAAATGAAAGTTCAATGAACAGTTGCTTTGTAGTTATACAAAAAGATGAAATCCACTGAAGCATGATGATGAATTTTTGTATTGCTCTTACTTTTGAATTCTCCTCCATTCTGTTAGATGCACCGCTTGGCACTTGTTGTAATCTAATTTACCAAGCTCGAGATAATTATTGTTATTAACATATGGCATCCTGTAAAAATTAAGAGAATGATCTAATCCAGACATAAAATAATCACACGATATATTAACAGTGAACAGACAATAAATTAAAATAATGCTAAGCACGTGACATCCTCTTTAGCATTTTTTTTTTCTAATGTTTCGATATATTCATTAACACTACTTATTGAGAGAACGAAAGAGTTGGAGATCTAAACAAATAAAAACTATTCTTTTATTTTTGTTATAATGAAAACTATTCCTAAATGCTCCAGTTAATAACACAATTTTTAGATTAGATTTTTTTTTCGTTATAAAGTTATATTATATATCTTTGACTTGACTAATAGTAGTCCCAACCATTCTAATTCTTTTATTCATTAAAGTTTTATCATGTGTTAGGAGAGTTTGTGCCTCCTCATGTCAGATTTAAATCTACAAGATTTATCTGATGTCGTAATAAAAATTGTAATTGTTTGTCATTAATTTACATTTTAAAATTAGTTCTTTAATAAGTCAGTTGAAATTCATAATACTTCTAGGAAAAAAAAAACGATATTCC
>JAMLFY010000013.1:14451752-14485664 GCA_030441495.1 Dalbergia oliveri | reverse complement strand
TTTCCCAAGAGGTCACCCATCCCAAAAGTACCCAAGTCAAGCATGCTTAACTGGAGTTCTTTCATAATGGGCTACCAAAAAGAAAGATGCATCTTTGTAGCATAGGTAATACCAATCAATTCATATAAGCCCTTCTTAACTGTATAGTCCAATACCTATAGAACTCAAGATCCCTTTCATTTGGGTGTGTAATCGATTCATTAATGTATCCCTCGCTTGGAGGCAAGAGCCGCTCCTTGTCCGTGCCTCCTACCGACGATCACTCCCTGCCTCATCCCAAGGCGTTACATGCCCACCAGCTCCTGCTCATTCATCCCTGAACCACACCTGTCCTGGGAGAGGTGTAGGCTCAATACTTCATGTTTAGTAAGCTAGTTACTATGGCACAAACACAACAGTCATGCATCTCTATCCTATAGCTCATTCTATCAACCAAGAAACTACACATGACATAACTACCGCATTATGCTTTAGAACATAGTCGTCCAATCCTCAGACTCCATGAGAACCAAATACTCTGATACCAAAATAACATCCCTGCCGCTTTATGGATTGGCAACTCCCCACAAACTAACACAGGTCTTTCAGCCTGCTTTGTCCTTACTCACACGTTTCCTGGAAAAACTTCCAGGAGGTCACCTATCCCAAAATTACCCCAAGTCAAGCACGCTTAACGCTGGAGTTCTTTCGTGATGGGCTATCGAAGAAAGATGCATCTTTGTGGCATAGGTAGTACTAATCAATTCATATAAGCCCTCCTTAATTATATAGTCTCATACCTATACAGACTAAGGATACCTCTTATTTGGGTGTGTAATCGGTTCATTCATGCACGCCCTTCGCTTGGAGGAGGAGCCACTCCTTGTCTGTGCCTTCTCGCATCGTGATCACCTCCTTATCCCCGTTACATATAGCAATTCTAGTTTCTTTCGTGTAGTAACCTCGTTGTTTCTGGATCAACCTGGAGACAACATGGGAACACAAATACATAGGGGTGAGAATTTTATGATTTTTAGTAAGGTATCCCTAAATACACAATGATAAATGTCACTATCATCATCCCAACCACTTCCGTTTATTAGAAAAATGTGATCATGCATTACATAAAAAAGATTCATTTTTAAAGTTCAAAATCATAGCTCTAAAGTGAGTTTCTTTTAGCATTCAATCAATTAATGCACATATGTCATAATGTTCAAACATACAGTAAGTCAACCTAGGCAGACAATTCAGAATAACATGAGGATGCACATCATATATGCAGTGAAGTTGTCTTAAAGTGCCTTGGTTTTACTTTTTGTCATAGAACTCAATTCCATGCATTTTTCTTTTCATTGACATAGAAAAGACTTAGTTCATACCAAATGGTATCTATAGTGGATGACACCACACGTGGAAAATAGGCCGCTTATTGGACTAAACTAATTCCTATACATGGTCATCAGGCTTCATTTTTTCATCATCAAATCAACACAGATCTATTCCTAGCTAATACGTCTACCGACTCATAATATCTCTAAGAAAGTTCCTCTTTTTCCTTCCCTCATTTAGCATAAGTCTTGTTTCTTTTTTGTCCATATGTCAGACCATGCAAGATTGAAGTTCATACATTCTCCCTTACCATATATATGCATCATCTACCTTCCTTTTTCCAAATGCATGTTATAAAGCACATATAGCCAATCAATCATAAGTGATTTCTATAACCCCTTTGTGATCGTGCAAAAAAACAAAAATTACAAAAATACCCTTGAGGTCATTTTTGCCTGGAATGAAGGACGCCAACGGGCTATTCTCAAGGGGTTAGTTTGATGATTTGAGGGAGATATATTTTGGATGACAATGAAAGGTAAATTAATTTTACTTACTAATCTTGAGTTAAAATAACTAATTGAGTTAAGTTATATAAGAAAATCCAAAATTTGCATATTTTATAATGCACAAACTTCTTTTATAGTCTCTTCATTCATTTCCTTTGAACACTTGAATGAAAAGTAATTACTCGAAAAAATGTAAGTTTTGCTTTAAAGTCGTGTGCATTGTAAAATAAATAAATAAATAAAATAATAATTCAAAGCCCTGCTACCATAAAAAGAAGTAAAAATGTTACTAACAAACTAATCGCACAAAAATCCAATGTCAACATAACCCAAATAGGCAGCAAATGAAGCTAAATTTACTGATTCTTTAATCATCTAGTATATTATTATGCTTATTAGCTGTTTGAACTTCGTTGTATAGCATACACCTTACTTCTATAGCGATATTATGTGAAAAACAAAATTTATATAACAGATTTTAGAATGTTTGATACCGCAAGCAATAATACCATACACATAAGACATAACAACATGTAACTTATGTTTTCTAATTGCATAATTATGTTAATGGATGGTTTCACAGTATCTATTGTTTTGGAACATTACTTAGTCGTATGTATAAGACAACAATACATGGTTTTAACATTTAGAATTTATTCACAACACCATAAGTATGCCATGTGTACACATTGGTGGGTACATAAAATATCCTAGATTACATAAACACACGCTTTATGATATTATCGATATATACACATGATCATTTATAATGCACATTTGTTGTCTTTTTGGTTGTTAGGCGCGGTACGCACACTATCACACTTCCATTGTTGGTGGTTAACTGTTAAACATATTCATTGCAGGGCAAGCTTTAGCATATGTGTGTGATTATGATGATTATTTCATATTTGTTTCACTTAGTACTAGCATAGTGACATATATTTTCTTATATTTATGGCTACATTGCTGATTGATGAAATTTTTTACTTCAACACTATACCTAGTCATTATCTCTAATTCCTTGCCAAGTTACACAAGTAATATAAAAATAGTTATGATGGGCAGTAACATTAAGTTACAAAAGGAAGAGATGAAAAACAAGAAGGAGTGGGCCACGACATTCATCTCCATTCCCTCACTCCTGCAATGAAGATGGGCTCTATGCTTAGCTAATGAAATATTCAGCAACTACAGACACATGGGAGACAAGTTAGCATGGCTTCTTCCCTATTCCATGAACCGCATGGAATCAAAGATTGATTATCAAAGTATGGTTAGGGAGCATCAGTATTTGAGGAGGCTAGGAACCCCTTAGAGACGGACTAACCTCGCATTCATCGTCATCATCTATCAACCTTTAGTCTCTTCCTTCTCACCACATTTTCATCATTAGCACTTCACGTCTAATTGTTGAAAACAAAGAAACTATAGAGAGTTAAAGTTTGGGGGAGATCAAGACACAAGAAGTAAGCAATCAAAAATTCAATTCATTCTATATTTATGCTGTTTCAGGTGCCATTTATAAACCAAATTGGAAAATTAAGTCAGCACCATCATCAACATCCCATATCACCCTCAAAACCATGAACAAACATCAACCAAACCAATAGAGTATGAATAGAGAGAAGTTGAAACAAAAATGAGAGAATGAGAAGAAGAGAGGTCACACTTGCACTGCCGGGCGAATGATGAGCTCTCAAGCTGCAGGTGCCGACTCTAGCCAGTCTCCTCCATGGCTTTTTTTCTTCGCCGTCGTGCTTCACAGCGAGCACTGTCAGGTTGCGCCCTTCATGCCTCCGTCCGTGCTATGGTGAACTGCTATCACGCGTGATGGTCGCCTCCGTGCCACCGTCACACTTGCCTTTTCCCCTCTCCACTCCCTACATATTCGAGGCCGGCCACGCCTCCTTCTAGCACCGTCTTGGGCTGGTCTCTTCCCAGCTCACCACACGCGCCAATGTCCCTTTCCAACCTCTATCCTGTTTTCTTGTCATGTTGAAATAAGGGGAATTAGGGTTGGGGTACTTGTTTAGGATCAGATTTTTGTTAGGGTAGGGATATTGGGCTTGGTTATATTTTTATCAGATTCATATTTTTAGGGGGATATTGGATTTTTTTTTTAGGATCGTTTTTGGGAAGTGTAGGCTGTGTTTGTTTTATTAAAAATGTTTAGGACAAAGGTTGAACATGGATTTGGGATTTTGGGCTGCCATTTTTTTTCTTAAAAAAAAAGGAAGGGAAACACTGGTAAAATAATAATAATAATAATAATAATAAAAACATTGATGGGCTAGTGTCCTTTTTAGGAACTTTTTTTGGGACCAATTCTTTTATTGAAACCAGATTGGGCTTTTGGGGCTCCTATTTTGTCAAAAAAAAGTTTGGAAGTTGTTGATATTTTCTTAACAATCATTTTAAATCATTTGAGCGAAATTAAATAAAGTGGTTTAAGAAAGTGATGTAATAATTTATTTGATGTTTGGTGAATTTTGTATTGATGAATTGTTTTTTTAGGATTAATTGAGCCGTGATGACTTATTAACTTTATATTCTAGAATATTTTAGCTGCGAAGGTTTGATATTCAATTCATTTTCAAAGAAAATGGAGTCAATCAACCAATAAATATTTATTTAGAACGACGTGGCTTTGAGTTCTTCATTGCACCAGAGGATACGTCGGCGTAGCTAACAACTATCAAGTCAAAATTAATTTTTCCTAAAATTTTATTCCCTTTTTTGTTTCAATTTTATTCTTGTACATAAAATGTTGAACCATGAGTTATGATGATGGCTATGGCCGTATGCTTATGTTCGCATCTCTAAATAACATGTGAAGATAAAAGGTGACATAAGACACATGGAAATGACCTTCTAGACTCTGGGAATTAATGGTTATAAGAGGCAATCCAATAAGGGGATCCTTCAAACTCCAAGAATTAATGGTTATGGGAGATGACCCAAAGAGGTGATCCTTTAGACTCTAAAAATTAATGTTTATGAAAGGTGATCCCATGCCCCCTATCCCGCATTAGACTAGTGACAACTACTTAGGTATGAGCTCATAACCTAGAACTCTCATGAGGAGAAAGTCGTAGGTGGCCCTTTAGAAGAAAACAAGAAAGTTAAGTCACCTAAGATATTAAAGAGGAAAGATTAAGTTATGATAGCTTATGCTCTTTCTGTTATATTGATTTATTGTGATTCTTGTAATGTGTTTCATATGGCATTGATATGAATTTATGATGAGGTATGATGCATTCATAGCATTAAGAATCATGCTAAAAGACACGAACCTCGGCTAATGGCTTTTCAACTTAATAAATGAACCTTATTATGTCCATGTTTCCTGAAGACGAAGATGATGACACATGTTTGGAAGCAAGAGTCCTCCTACGATTCTTGTTCAGGTTTCTCATTTCTTTCTTTTTCTTTCCATATCGTCTTCAAGGGTGATGGCCACGTTCATGATTTACGTTGATGCTCCCACCTAGGAGATGCATTCGACCCTACCAACTAGTTTTATCATTTTGTAGGTAGATGTATCGTTGCCTGTTCATTTCTTAGACCGTCCCTTCACTCCAGTTACCAGCTTTGGTTCTCCAGGCTACCCCTTTCACGATGATTTTGTTTTTGAGTGTGCCCATTCGCGTGCAAAGCAATTTCCTCATGGCCACATTGTTGTATCTGTCATAGTGACTTCCAGTTTACACACCCCAATCACCCATTGAACCGGGCTATGGTTGGATCCATGGAGGAGTGTCCTTCCCAGCATTCTTCAGGCGACTCTGCTCTTACCGTTCCAGGGATGTGGGAAGTGGTAGAGAGAGAAGACAGTGACACAACCTATGAGGGAGTCCAGCATGTAACACCCTAAAAATTAGTTAAAAATTAATTTGAGCTTTGTTAATCGTAATTTAAAAAAACCAAAGTTTAGCAATGATGACGATGGCCCAACGGATGTGTTAAAAAAAAATTTCAGGCCGAGGTGAATAGTAACCTTACAAGCCCCCCATTGGACACAAAATGTAACCCAATTTTATACGTTAGAAATTACCAAATTACTCTAGGTAATTCTTACATAAAATTGAGACCAAACAATCCTCAAAAATGGAATATAACATTAGAAGAGAAGTTAGGAGCAATTCGTGCGAGTCGCAAACCCAGAATTTCTGTACGTGTAAAATGACCAAAATGCCCTTGAGGTTATTTTATCAGAAATGAGGATCGTGAGGCCGTCCTTAAGGGATTTTTTTGATAAAAAAGATTGTTTGTGTTATGTGTGTTAATAGAGGAGAAATCTCAATTTTGAGTTTCGACGCGAAATGACCAAAACGCCATGCGGTGTTTTAACCCGAATTGCATGCGATTAGCCGAACCTCACTAAAATGTTTTAAAAGATGTTTTTAAGCTATTATTGGTTAATGGTTAAGTTTGGTGGCCTAGAGAGTTTTGAGTAAATGAAGTTTTGCCTCTATCTTTGTGGTTTTGCGAATTTCGAGATTTTTGATTCGTATAGCAAAACCAAAGCAATATTAGGCTCAAATTAAAGGTTATTAGATTCTAATTATTAATTTAGAGTCAAAATTATTTATTTAGATTGATTAGAACTTAAAATTGCTTAAAAACACCTAAATTGCTTACTAATTCACCTAAGCCCTTAATTGCAAATTCTCTAATTTGCAAAATACCCTACCTACACCCACATAATACATGGAACACACAAATTTCTCTTCCTTGTGGCTGTAATGGCCAAATTATTGGCGCCACAATGCATCAAAAATTTGTCAAATTTGGCACAAAGCTTCATGTAAAGAAAAAGCCAAAAATTCCTTAAAACATGGCATAAAACATGCCTTAAACAAAAAATGATTTTCCTCCCTTTGTTCCCCATGAAAAATCCGCCAATTATGCTTCCTCCTCTTGTCCATTTATGAGCTTGAATTCTTCTATAAATAGTCATACTTGAGGAGTGTTAGAAACCTTGAATCATAGTTACACATTTCTAGGTTTTACAAACACCAAAAGCTCTCATTCTTTCCTCCCTTGGCTGAAACTTTAGCATCAATTTTTCAAGGAGATTTTCTTTCATTTCACTCAAAGAAACCAAGTTCTCTTCCATTCCTTCAAATAAAATTTGGTAGGGAGTTGTTTTTAAGCTTAATTTCAAGTATTGATAAGTGTTGTTCTTGGTTAAAAATGATGATCTTATGTACTTTCTTCTTGCTTCATATTTCGGTTTTCCTTCTCCTTTTCTTCTTGTATATTTCGGCCTTGTGGCCTTTGTAATGATGAGACCATGGTTTGATGATGAGGTTCTTGAGTGTTGGTTGCAAAGCCTTCACAAGATAGATGTAACATCCCCTCCGCTTTATGGATTGATAACTATCCCCACAAACCAACACGGGTCTTTGAACGTGCTTTGTCCTCACTCACACGCATCCTGGAAAACTTTCCAGGAGGTCACCTATCCCAAAATTACCCCAAGTCAAGCACGCTAACTTGAAGTTCTTCGTGACAGGCTACGAAAAGAAAGATGCATTTTTGTGGCATAGGTAGTACCAATCAATTCATATAAGCCCCCTTAACCGTATAATCCCATACCTATAGAACTTAGGATCCGTCTCATTCGGGTGTGTAATCGGTTCATTCATGTACCCCTCCGCTTGGAGGGGGAGCCGTTCTTGTCCGTGCCTTCTGCACGGGCGATTACTCCTGCCCGTCCCGGACGTTACATGTAATGTAACACCCTAAAATTTAATTAAAAATTAATTTGAGCTTTATTAATCGTAATTTCAAAAATATAATAGTTTAGCAATGATGAGGCGGCCCAACGGACCTCTCAAAAAAAAAATTTCGGGCGGTGAATAGTAACCTTGTGGGCCCACGCCCACAGCTGAAACCCTAGATTCGGGCCAGAGGTCCTGAAATTAGGGAAACATGGGAATGAGGTTAGGAATATCTGGGAATGATAATTTTATACTTAAAATTAATTTTGGGTAATATTTTTAATGGTATGGTGTTTACCCGTTCGGCAAGATTTCGGAAGTTCTTACACGAATGAAACTTGCAGAGCAAGTTGCCACCTAAGGAGGACAAGTGTGTGGCTTGAGATGTGCCACACAATTACACCTTTATGACTAACCAATAGGAATTGCACAAAATTACAATAATTATCTTCAAAGAAAACATTTTGGACTTGAAAATTCTATGTATTTTGCCCTAAACTCAAAATATCAACATCTTATCATTTCCCTTCATCATAATATCGGCCAGACCTCTCTAAGAACCCTTCCTCCATTGTTCTTCCTCTCAAACTCCATTAACAAGCTTCAAGCTTGCAAAACCCTAGCTCCAAGTCACTAAAACCACAAACTCTCTTCACTAAACTTATTCTATTCATCATAACCTACAAATCTAACCGATTATAATTTGAATCCATCACTTTTTCCAACTTTGAGGGCACACAATCAGAGGTTAAAGGAAGGGTTTGATGTTGGTGGGGAAGCTTTGAAGTGAAGCAAAAGCATTCTAGAGTATCCTTTGGAGCATAGAGCTCAAGAGCTCTCAAAGTAGGGTTTTCTATGGTCTTTTCTCTTGAAATTTTTACTGATCTGTTCTGCTTAGTTTTATTCCGAAATTTTCATTTTATTTGGTTGATGTTATATTGTTATTGATGTGTGAATTTTGGTGATGGGCTTGGATGGTGTTAAAAATGAGTTTCCACCAAAAGAAATTTGAACTAGGCTGCTGGATTTCAAACTGTCTGAAGTAGAATTGATACCGAATTTTCTGACATATTTGTGGGTGGTTTCGTGACTACAAAAATTATATGTTGTAGTTGACATTTTAAAATAACTATATGAATTTCCTTGGGTGTTAGTTTTAATGTTTGATGCCTCAGAAAAATCAGAAACCGAAATGAGGCAGATGCTGACCTGATTATTGAAACTGAAGCAATAAAGTTGTCTGATTTTATTAACATAGCAAAGTATTGAACTAGCCTTTGAAATTTTTACACGAAGTTAGTAACATATTGAAATATCACTGTGAATTTTATTGTGCATTGGTTCAATCATTTGCTTGGGTGAAAAATTATGAGAACTTTAGTCTAAGCTGTGAATTGGTGGTCCCTGACCACTGAATTTGTACAATTTATGGAAGGAGTTAGAGAGCTTCGTTTGTATTGAAATTTTTATGGGACCTTGTGGACACATTGAAAATTCTTGGGTAATTTTTATAGCCTCTGAATTGATTGTTTGAGGGGCAACATAATTCGTGTTACAATGGTGTAAAATCTGCCATTATGCTGGAAATGCAACAATGCTTTGAATTGATGAAGTAATGGAATTTTTGGTTCTAGAATGACATGAGACCTTGATGTTACCTTTTTGGCTGTATGTCTTGTGACATATGAATGCATACTAGATAATTTAAAAGGTTGATTTATAAGATACAAATGAGAATTTCGTTGTGAATGGATGCCTGTATGTGTTTTATGCATGCAATGAATGATGTACGGAATTAAATTCTATGATCCCAAGAAACTTGAGATCCTCTTGACTTGTTAAGGGCAAATAATGAAACATGAGATCCTCTTTGACTTGTCAAGGGCAAATAATGACACATGAGATCCTTTTGACTTGTCAAAGGCAAATAGAGTGAGTGAGATCCTTTTGACTTGTCAAAGGCAAATGGAGTGGATTGAGATCCTTTTGGTTTGTCGAAGGCAAATAGAGAGGGATGTGATACTTTTGATTCATCAAGGAAAATCAAAGATGAATTTCATTACATTGGGCATATACATATTTGTGTATATTGGTTCTTCTTGGTTGCCATAACTTACTATGAGTATGAGCTGACGGTAGAGGTGTATTAAGTGATTGGTTTTTCTTAAAAGTAACCCACTTCGAAAAGATAGATTTTGAACTTTAAAAATGAATAGTCATTATGTAATGCATGATCACCTTTTGTTAAGTAAATCGAAAGTGGCTGGGCTGTAACGATGACATGAACTTCAGTATATGTTTTGGGGACGCCCTCCTGAGAATTTTAGAATTCTCACCCCTATGTATTTGTTTTTCCGTTCGTCCCAGGTTGATCTAGAAGACGGTGAGGCGCTCAGGAGAAGATCAAGTGGATTTTGCAGTAGTTAGTAGCAGAACTTGTGTTTTTTTTTTTTTTGTACTTAAGTGTATGTATATGTCTAAAACATAAGAGATAACGGATGTATCTAAAGCCCTTAGAAGAGCTTCCTTTTGTACTTGACTTGTATTAAATAAATAAGTTGTTTCTAGCTATATATCTCGATAGAACCACGAGTTAGTTAACACGCAATTATCGACCCTTATTATAGATAATTAAGAAAGGTCCGCATAATATAAGTAACAACTCTTGAGTATAATACCATGACTTAAGGATGGGGTTGTACTTGGGAGGATGTTATAATAAACCTCTAAAACTTGAAGGTTTCATTAGTTTTCAAAGTTTTGAAGCAACTATGTTTTTATGATAAAATTCTTGAGTTTAGAATTTGAAAAATATATTGACACTTATGTTTCATTTCTTGTTAAGCTTTGTTTTTAATGATGTTTAACAATTTTTCATTTCTAGATGACTCTTGAACTTCTCTTTTTCTTTCCAGTTGATTTCGGCCCCAAGGCCTAAGAAAGTTTTCTAGGATAGCTTAATAATGAAATCTTTAAAGCTCACTTTGTCTTGCCAAGATATATATTGGGTTGAAATTATAATTCTTTTAAAGTCTTGAAGAAGCTCTAGTAAAGAAATAAAATAAACTTGCATCCATGTTTATGTTTATGCCTTGCACAATCATGTTTACTTTCAATGTTATCACTAAATTCTCAAGAATAAATAAATGAACTTGCATTTCTCATGTTTAAATTTCCAAGCTTGCATTTCATGTTTATGTTTCAAGTTGTCACTTAATCTTTAAAGATGATAAAATGTTGCATCTCATATTTATTTTATGCTCTCACTTTATTTTATAATGGCTAAAAGAATCAACACATGGCATGTTTATTATTATGTCATCACCTAAGAATTCTAGAGCTCAAAGACTTGCCCAAGTATCACAAGCAAAGTTGGAACCATGGTAATAAGAACTCTAAAGCTCACTTTCAATTTCCTTAAGATTATTGGACTCAAAGAATTCATTCTTTAAGAAGTCTTGAGTTTGGAGCTTAATAAGATGTAATAAGAATTCTCTTCAGGTCCAGTGCGAACTACCGCGCTCCGGTTTCTTATTTTTCTTTTATTAAGATTCTTTCTCTCTTCACTTCCGATGCGGACTCACCGCTAGTTTTTATTTATTTCAAGCTCTTGCATCATGTTTAAATTTCCAAGCTACATAATCATATTTATATTTCAAGAAAATTACCTTAGTTCTTGAATATAATAAATGACCTGCACATCATGTTTAAAATTTCAAGTCTTGCATATCATGTTTATATTTCCAAGTTATCACCTAAATCTCTAAAGCTCAAGACTTGCTCCTTTTATCTTAAGTGAAAATTTTAATCGTGAAGATTCTTTCAATGTATAAATCGCCCTCATGATTAAGGTAGGCCTAAAGTGATTTTAAATAAGCTACTGATTTAGTTCTAAAATTTCTTTCAAAAGTAACAAAAAGAATTAGTTTTTAAAAGAGTTTTAAGGCTTTGCAAAGATTTTATGGGATACTAGTATCTTACTTGTACTTAAAAATGTGATTTTAAGCAATTATGTGAGGTTCATGATTCAGCCACTAATCTGAGTTTAGTACTACTGTATGATGATGATTTGATATGTTTATTGTTGAGGAACAATTCTATGCATGTTAGAAGAGAAACTAGCTACATAAAACAACCGTAAAACTAGAACTTAGCTAGTTTTTTATCCCTTTAAATTTAGTCACTGCCAAATCTGTTTTAGTATGTTATAATTCTGTCTAAGATTGGTTAGCCAGAAAAATTTGGTAACAATTAGTATAGGATTAATCGAACACTAAAAAATGAAACTAGCAACTAGAAAACTTAAAAGCAAGATTTCTAGAACTCTAAAGAATGGAATTTATACATTCTGTCCAGAACCCTTAAAAGTTATAAGAATCTGGTTTTATTATGTTTAGATAAGTGAAAATGATTCATAATTGGTTTAGTAATTAATTTTAGCTTCATAGGGAAAGCCGGTAAAGAAAAGGGGTTAAAACGCAACTTCTACACACGTAAAACCTTGAGAAAGATTTTCTACTGCATCATATAGTTTAATAATGTTCTTAAGGCTTATAATTAATGGTAATAATAGTAATGAGTCCCTTAGATACATAAGAAATTAGTTTGATAATTAAGGTTACCCGATTTTAGAGTTCGATTGTTTAAGGAGCTTTCCTGAGAATTTTAGATGACATCTTTTGATGCTTTGGAATGTTAGTTTATATGATGATGTAATGCCTATTGAGAATTTAATATTATTGAATGATTTCATGGCTTGCATGTTATAGTTGCTGTTGCAAACAATGAGAATGCTTATGCATGAAATATGAGAATATGTCATGATAATTATGAATGATGAGTTGCATTATGATATAACATGCAAAGACTTAATGGTGACTTAAAATTATGAGGAAATGATCCTTTGGACCATCAACTATAGGTGGTGAAAAGGTGATTCTTGCCCCCTAGCCCGTTCTCTCAAAAGGGTAGAGTCGAGACTTTAACTTATCAAAAGGGATAAGTATATTCTAGTGATAACTAGTAAGGTATAAGCTCATAACCTAGATTACTCCCAAAAGGGTGGAGTATAGGGTGGCCCAGGAAAATGATGATGAAACTAACTTTAAGTCACCTAAGGAACTAAGTAACGTATTATGTGATTATGATGTTCTTATATGCATAGTATTTATGATATGATGAGGAGGAATATGATGTGGTCTTATGCATAGCTATGTTATTATGATATGCTGATGAGATATATGATAGGAAAAGTTCATTATAAATATGCCATGCTAAGTTTATGATGCATTACAAGACACATGATTAAAACTAACAGACCTCGGTAAAGTATATTTCTGAACTTAATAAATGAATCTTAGCATGCTCACTATTTCATAATAACCCGAGGTTCCTGAGGACGATGATGATGACACGATACATATGAGGTGAGTACCCTACTGAGATTCTTTTATAAGTTTCTCACTTCCTCTTTCTTTCTTTCTTTCCATCTCGTCTTCAGAAAGAAAATGTGATGTTCGTGATTTTCGTTGATGCTCTCACCTGGTAGATACACTTGAGCTTGTGAACCAGCTTATCATCCTTGAAGAAACGTATCGCTAAACCTTGCACGTGAGCTCAGATATCCATCCCTATTTTTGGGTATTATTATTATTAGGTGCCGTTAATGGATGTTCTTCCATCCATATTCTATTTATGTTTTGTTTGATTGACTACACCTAGCCTAACTTGTTCAACAAAATATCTATGTGTTATGTAATTATGGATGTCATATGATGGAGCCAATATGATGTGTTTTCATGATATGCCCGTTGGTTTTCCGCTTTATCTCGATTATTATTCACGCTACGCGAAGCTCATGTTTTCAATCATATTTTAAAAAAATTGCTCATAATTTCATTAAATATTTTCAAAGTATGGTTAAATAACTGAAGCAAAGAGTAAAATCTAGTAATTAATCATATACGACCTAGTCGTATTGGGTTAATTATTAGGGTGTTACACGAAACCCCAGATCTGGGACTAGGAAATGCCTGGGACTAAGAAAAGAGAGGGTTAAGGTTAGAAATGATAAGGAATGAGAAGTTATACCTAGAATTAATTTTCAGGTAATGTTTGATTACCTGGGTACGTGTTTTACCCATTCGGTAGAGTTTTGATGTGCGGTTTTTAACGCTATACAAGTTACTTAGCGGCCAAGTAACCTTTACCAACCACTTTATGCCAAGTGGATGGCAAAGATTGAAACTTGAAAGTAAGTTTCAATCATGGCCTTTCATTTATTATATTTTACTTTGGAACCAATATCTCATCCGTTGGTAAAATTTCAATATGCGGTTTCTAACATTGAAAGATGATTTAATCACTACAAATGGAGGATCTATATCCATTCAAGACAAGTGGAAGGCTAAGATATAATCTTGAATTACAAGATTAAATCCTAGGCATCCAATCTATTTTCTTTCTTTTGAAAAAGATATGCATTTATGTAACATAAATGCTCAAACTAAGTTAGGATAAATACAAAGCCACCAACCTTATCACCCCACCATCATCATTTTCGGCCAAGAGGCATAAAAGACAGCCCTTTCCATTGTTCTTTCTCTCAAACCTCCATTAACAAACTTTAAGCTTCAAAAACATAAGCTCAAAGTCACTAAAACCACAAACTCTCTTCACAAAACTTGTTTTACTCTCCATAATCTACTAAACTAACTGATTAGAATTTGAATCCATAACCTTTTTATACTTTGAGAGCTCACAATCTGCTGCCAAAGGAAGGATTTAGTGTGGGTTTGAAGGCTTTGAAGTGAAGGAAACCATTCTTGGATCATCCTTGGAGCCAAGATCCTTAAAGCCACCAAAGTAGGGCATTTTAAACCTCTTTTACTTCAAATCTATTTTTATGATTTTCTTACTGATTTGGCTGAATATTTTTCATTGTATTGGTTGATGATATTTGGATATTGATGTATGAGTTTTTGTGGAGTGTTTGGATGATGTTAGAAAGCCCATTATGGCAAAACAAGTTTTGAATCATGTGCTGGAATTCTCATATTTGTACCGGCAGGTTATGAATCATGAATTTTTTGATGTATGTGAAGATGTTTTTATTAGCTATAAAAATTATATGTTGAAACTAACACCCTAAGGTAGTTCAAAAAATTTTCTTGAGCTCTGATTTTGAGTCCTAATGCTTTAAAAAAATCAAGAACCGAAAGTGTACCTATGTTGCCTGGATTATTAGAACCAAGTTGCGAATTTGTCTAAATTTTATACCATAGCAAATAGTTGAATCTTCCTTTGAAAGTTTTACTGAGTGTTTATAAAATCTTTAAGTGTAACTGTGATTTTTGGTTTGAATTGATTCAATCATTTGCTAGGGTTAAAAATTATGAATTTTAGGTTTTAAGCTGAGATTAAGTGGTTTCTGAGCACTAAATTTGTCTAATTTTGTTAACATAGTTAGAGAACTCTTTTTGCTCTGAAATTTTTGGGGAACTTTGTGGACACATTGAAGTGTCCTAGAAAATTTTTATAGCCTATGAATTTATTGTTTGGTATGCAAATAAATTATGCTATGAATATGTGAAATTTGCCATTGTGCT
This sequence comes from Dalbergia oliveri, assembly GCA_030441495.1. Lineage (NCBI taxonomy): Eukaryota > Viridiplantae > Streptophyta > Magnoliopsida > Fabales > Fabaceae > Dalbergia > Dalbergia oliveri. The sequence continues at coordinate 14,470,511 of JAMLFY010000013.1, read as the reverse complement.
GCAAATGAATTGATGCTTTGAATTGATGAAATAATGGCATCTTGTAGTATGACATGAGCACAAGAATATGAACATGAATAATTGAGCATGTGAACTTATGGATGAGGTTAGGCATACATAGATATGAATGGTTATTACAATTGCTCATATGCGAAAGAAAAGCATAAGATTATGTTTGCTAAACCTGACTACCCTTGAATTGAGTTTGGAGTAAACCTGACTAGGAATAGGTTTATGTCAGAATTAGAAAGTAAATCCAATGATCATATATAATGTAACATCCTAATAATTAACTGATGTATTCCAGTTGATTATTAGATATTACTCTTTGTTTCAGTTCTTTAATCATACTTAAAAATACTTGAGGAAAATATGAGCCAATTTTTTTTTTTGAAACATAATTGAAAAATGAGCCGCACATAACATTAGCGATTGTTAACATAGAGCGGAACATGTAATAGAATAACATAGATAGAAACATCATATAGGCTCCATAAAAGATCATCCATAAGCACACCATACTTATATAAATAAACTACCCACCCATGAAAGGTGAGTTAAGTTCGTATATCATCATAATAGCAAATACATGAAAAAGGAAAATACAATGGAAAACATACCCACCTAGTGCACCTATGATAGATACCCTCAACACAAAAGAAGCTATCCTAAGCTAGTAGTGTGTGTGCACTAAAAGCCTCCAAGAACTCTATGGCTGCCAGCCCTGAAAAGGTGGAACGTAACCAATCCATGAGTGGACCCCATTGGAGGGGTTACGTGTGCTCCATCCTGGGGATGCATGGATGGTCTCCGTGCTAACCTCGGCTGAACCACTATCTCCTCACTACCCTCCCGCATGCGTGGGGGAGTAGGGGCGACTCTCGGAGTACATATGAGTGGGTGTGTCCTCGGACAAGTCCATCTCTAGAGTGCCTCGAATGAGGGACATAGTCTGGAAAGTCACGAATAGCAGATGCAGAGGGCTACATGCATAGAATCCTCTCATTATGCGTGTGTGCCTGCTCGAAGACCATGTCATCGCCATAGGGGGATGTCGGAGAGAACGGTAGCTAGGAACGGGGTGTGTGAATGGACGTCCTACGAACATGAAAACTCTAACGCGCAACGTCCCTCAAAATAATACTATCATCCTAGGATCAAAATGTACCTCCCAGGTGGGGGTATTAATGAACACTATGAATGTCACCATCAGAATCTAAAGACAATGATGGGAAAGAAGAAAGAGGGAGTGAGAATCTTGCTAAAGAATTCTCAGGGCAATCTCCTATCTAAAGTGACATCATCATCATCTTCAGGGACCTCAAGTTTCATTATGAAATAGTGAGCATACAAAGATTCATTTATTAAGTTCTAAAACATCCATTGATGAGGTCCATTCCTTTTATCATGCGTCTTGTAATGCATCATACTTCTTTATGGCATGCAATGCTTAACTTTCTATCATACATCTTTCATCATAGCAAAATAAGACATGCGTAGAACATGATTCATGAATGACATTTCTTGGTTCTTTAAGTGACTTAAAATTAATTCATCATCATATCTTGGGCCACCCTATTACTCTACCCTTTTGAGAGTACTTCTAGGTTATGAGCTCATACCTTACTAGTCGTCACCAGCATATACTTATCCTTTTTGATACGTTAAAGTCCCGATTTCAAAGTATGGGATAGGGGGCAATAATCACCTTTTCACCACCTATAGTTTGATGGGTCCAAAGGATCATTTTCTCATGTTTATTAGTCACCTTAAGTCTTAGCAAGTTACATCATGATGCAAAACATAACTCATAATCATCATAGCATTTTCTCATAACTCATGCATAAGCATTTCCAATGTTTTCAAAAGAAACTTATAACATGCAACATGATGGATTCTATCTTTAAATATCAAGTACTCACATAGCATCATATAGCACATAAATTCAACATTCTAAAGCATCAAGGAAAACATCATCACATAAATGTGCCTTTAGTAACCAAACTTCTAAAACCGGTAATTCTAATTGTCAAATTAGTTTCTTATGCATCTAAGGGGTTTATAATCACCATTACCATTAATTAGTTAGCTCAAGAACATTATTAACCAAAGTTGGACAGCATAGGCCATAAAGAATTCAAGCTTTACGGTGTGCTAAAAGTGGCGTTTTACACCCTTCTCATTACCGGCTTTTCCTATGATGCTAAAATCAATTCCTAAACTATCTCTAAGTCATTCTTACTCAAATAAACATGATACAACCTGATTATCATAATTTTAAATGTGCTGGAACAGAATGCTAAACTCTTGTTCTTAGGAGCTCTAGAATTCTCATTTTCAATTCTTTTTACTACTAAGTTTCCCAAAGTGCCAAGAACAATTATCACATCAAAAGGCAGGGTATTTAGCACATGTACATCATCCAAAACAGAAATTAAAGGTGCTGGAAAATTAATGAAAAGGCCGAAACATAAGAATCCCATGAGCATAAAATAAGGCATTTCTAGTAACTAAGCTTTATACTTTTTTTTATTTAAAACAACTTCTAAGTCTAGAGATATACTAAATATGCTAAGCAAGAAAGTAAAATGCGAATGCAATGTTCAATTCTTTATTTTAGTGCTCTAGGTCTCTTAGAGTATTTACTCTAAATCACATCTTAACTTTAAGGTTGAGATAGGCAGGCTTTGAGGTTAATTATTAAGTGACAACTTGATAATAAACATGCTAGGCAAGGAAATATAAACATGGATGCAAGATTCAATTCCTTATTTTAGTGCTCTAGGCCTCTTAGAGTATTTACTCTAAATCACATCTCAACTTTAAGGTTAAGATTGGTAGGCTTTGAGATTAATTAGTTAAGTGACAATGCATGCTTTTGTAAAAACAAAAACTCAAGCTCTAAAGGTTTCATTGTGATGAACTCATAGTCATCATCTTGAAACTCTCATCATCAAGCTAACATGAGATATCATCAAAGCCCTGAAGGCCGAAATGTTTAAGAAAGGAAAAAGAGAAACCGAAATGTTGTAGCCTAAAGAAGAACATCAAAACATCATTTTAAATCCAAGAACAACACTTGGTAAGCAAGAACATAACTTAAAATACAACTCCCTACCAAAGTTTGCTTGAGGGAAGCAAAGAAAGCTTGGTTCTTGAAGTGAAAAGAGAAGAAAATCTTCTTAGAACTTAGAGAAGGGGATTCGGCCAAAGGGGAAAAAGGAAGAAAGGAAGTTATGTTTAGGAAATGGTGGAGGAAAGTAATTCTTTGAGCTTAGGGAAGAAAGCTTAGAGTTTGCAAGTGTGTGTAAAGGTTTCAATAAGCTTTCATGCATGCCTATTTATAGAGAAAATGAAACATATGGATGGCCTTTGGGGGGAAGATGGTCGAAATCATCTCTTTGATGGGTATGGGTTTGGGTATGGCTAAGCATGAGTGAAAGCATGGTCCAAGGTATGGTCGAAGCATGGTTCTTTGTGTGTAAAGAAATTAACATGTGATGAATTAGGGGAGGAGTGTCATTTGGCCATACCATGCAGCCAAGGGGAGGAATATGTCATCTAATTGTGGTTTAGAGGTGTATTTAGGTGTATCTTTGATTAGAAGTTTGTAAGTGTTTAGGTGAGCTAATGGGTAGTTAAGGTGTCAAAGCATGATTAAGGAGTTGGTCTTGCTTCATTAGTGAAATAAAAACTCAATTTATATATATAAAACCTTTCACAAACACAATTCCTTGATTTAAGGAATTGGAGAGAGAAAACACTATTCAAGATTCCATGTCATGGAATCTTGATTTTTAAAACAAATATTAGGGGTATCTAAGCAATCTTAGGTTCTAATTAACCTTAATAAATTATTTTGACTCTAGATTAGTAATTAGAATTTACTAATATTTAATTAGAGCCTAATATTGCTTAGGTTTTACTAATTGTATCATTAAGCCCAAAATGTGCATAGCTAGGGCAAAATGGTAATTTTTTCACAAAAACCTCCAGGCTACCCAGGCTTAACCAGTTGGTAAACATGGCTTAAAAACATCATTTAAAACCTTTTGGTGAAGTCAGGTTCGATTGGCACTTTGTTCGGTAAAATAGCCGTAGGGGCGTTTTGGTCATTTATACTGGAAAATTGGGACGTACATTACTCCCCTCCTTAAAAGAATTTCCCTCGAAATTCGTTCCTGAGAACAACTCGGAAACTGGATTGCATGTCTGACTTTAGCTCCCACATGAGTTCTGTGGTTTTCCTCGTCCCCACGCGACTTTGACCAAAGGTATAGCCTTATTCCTTAGTTGCTTAACTCCTCAGTCAACGATTCTTATGGGTGATAGGTTAAATGTTAGGTCGTCCCTTAATTGTACATGTTTTGGCTCGAGTACATGGCTTGGGTCAGATTGATACTTTCTCAATGGGAGACATGAAAAACGTCGTGAAGGTTGGACAGACTTGGGGGTAGGGCTATATGGTAGGCTATAGACCGACTTTGCTAAGGATTTCAACGGGCCAAGAAATTTGGGCTCAATTTCTTTACTTTCATCACTCGTCCTATGCCTGTGGTAGCGGTGATCCTCAGGAACACATGTTCCCCTTCTTGAAAGTCTAGCGGCTTACGCGTTGTCCGCATAGCTTTTCTGCGACTTTGAGCAATGAGAATCTTATCCCTAATATTCTTGATTTGCTTCGTTTTCCTCACAACATCAGGTCCAATTAGATTATGCTCTCCGGGTTCACACCAACATAAGGGCGATTGACATTTTCGTCCATAGAGGGCCTCATACGGTGCCATGCTAATGCTTGCATGATAACTATTGTTATATGAAAATTCAATTAACGCAGGTACTTATCCCAACTTCCTCTTAGGTCCAAGACACACACCCTTAACATATCCTCTAAGGTTTGGATAGTTCTCTTATTGGCCGTCCGTTTGTGGGTGGTAAGCCGTGCTTAGGCACAACTTTGAGCCAAATGCCTTCTGAAAGGCTCCCCAAAACCGTGACGTAAATCACGATCAAGCCTGAGATTATTGTCGATGGTACTCCATGTAACCTTATTATCTCCTGAATATACAAGTGCTAACCTATCCAAGGAATAAGTCACCTTAATAGGAAAAAGTAGGCTGACTTAGTCAACCTATCCACTATTACCCATATGGCATCATGGTTTGCTTGGGTCCTTGGTAGTCCAGTTACAAAATCCATGGAGAAACTATCCCACTTCCACTCTGGATTGACAGGGATGCAACATTTCAGAGGGCTTTTGGTGCTCAATCTTCACTTTCTGAGACTAGCACTTACTTACCTATACACTCACGTCTTCTTCATTCCTGGCCACCAAAACATTTTCTTTAAATCTTGGTACATCTTGGTGGTACTAGGGTGAATGGAAAAATGGCTTTTATGGGCTTCTTCCAAGATTTCTCTTCAAAGGTCACCACTAGGACGCAGATCCATCCTTCAAACCTCCATACTCCCTCCGCATCTTGTGCAAAACCTTTCAACTTTTCTCCACGTATAGCCTCTAAAGTCTCTTGAAACTCCTTATCCTCCTATTGGGCTTGAATGATCCTTCTACTAAAGTCACTCATCACACTAAGATGGCATACCCTTATTTTCTTAGGGGTCAAGGTCATTCCTAAGTTTAGATTTCTAAACTTTTCAATTAACTCCAACTCTTTAACCATTAGCTGGGATACTTGTAAGGATTTCCTACTTAGAGCATCGGCTACAACATTGGGTTTGCCCGGATAGTAGTTCAACCCAAAATCATGATCCTTTAAGAACTCATCTATCTCATTTGCCTCATGTTTAGCTCTTTTTGATCAAAGAGGTACTTTAGACTCTTATGATCAGAACACCTCAAACCTCACTCCATACAAGTGGTGCCTCCACATCTTTAGAGCAAACACTACGGCGACTAACTCAAGGTCATGGGTAGGGTAGTTTGCCTCGTGTAGCTTGAGTTGCCTAGATGCATAGGCCACCACTTGCCTATTCTACATCAGTATAACCCAAACCTTTACTAGAAGCATCACAATATACCTCAAAAGGTAACTTAGGGTCAGGTAGAACCAAAACAAGGGTTGAGGTTAGCTTGCGCTTTAGCTCCTGAAAGATCTTTTCACACTCTAGGGTCCATGAAAGGGGTGTCTTTCCTAGTCAGCTTGGTTAGGGGTAAGGAAATCTGGAAAATCCCTTGATAAACCTATGGTAATAGCCAGCTAGACCCAAAAAGCTTCTAACCTCGTTACCGTTGTAGGTCTTTCCTAATTCATCACCGCCTCCACCTTACTAGGGTCTACAGCAATTCCTCCTTTGGATACTACATGCCCTAAGAACTTTACCTTATCCAACCAGAACACTTAGACAGCTTGGCATATAGTTTTTTTTTCCTTAGGATTTCCAACACTATGGTTAGGTCACGTTCATGCTCCTCGTGGGTCTTAGAGTAGATGAGTATGTCATTTATAAAGACTACCACGAACTGATCTAAATAGGGTCTAAAGATCCTATTCATGTAATCCATAAACACGACTTGGAGCATTGGTTAAACCAAAGGACATCACTGCAAACTAGAAATGACCGTATCAAGTATGAAAGGCTGTTTTTGGTATATCCTCATCTCTCACCCTAATCGATGGTAACCTGACCTCAAATCGATCTTGGAAAACACTCCTGCCCCTTTCAGTTGGTCCATCAAATCATCAATCCTAAGCATAGGGTACTTGTTTTTCATGTTACTCTATTCAATTACCTATAATCAACACACATCCTCATACTCCTGTCCTTTTTCTTCACAAACAAAATTGGGGCTCTCGTGGTGATGCACTGGGCCTAACAAACTTTTCTCCAAAAGATCCTCCAATTGGGTTTTCAACTCAGTCAACCAAAGGGGACATTCTATATGGGGCTATGGATATGGGTCCTACCCCCAAAGTAATTCTATAGAGAATTCCATTTCTCTCTGGGGGAAACTCTGTATCTCATCCGGAAACACTTCAGGATAATTTCTCACTATTGGTATCTCATCGATACTTTGCTCAAAGTCTACATCACTAGCGGCCAAAAGAACATATCCTTTACTCTCACCCTTACCATAGTTCATTTCTACAACATTTATGTACAAACTTAGGTTTCCTAGGTTCACATGGGGTTAGGAAGAAAGGTGATGGTTTTCTCATAACAGTTCAATAATACATGGTTGGCCTTGAGCCAATCCATGCCAAGTATCATATCTAGGCCTTGCATAGGTAAACAAATGAAATCTAGAACAAAAGGTCTATTTTCAACAGTAAAACTAAAGTTTAAGCAACATTTATAAGTCCTAATAGGTTTTCCAGGAGGGGTAGAAATAGTGAGATCAAAAGGAAGTTCTACTAGATGCAATTTAAGGGCTTCAACACAAGAGTGAGATATAAAGAATGGGAGGCGCCAGAATCAAATAGTACAATTAAGTTTCTACCATACATTTCACACTTACCTTCCATGAGATTTCGTGAATTCGCGTCTCCTCGACATTGACCTGTAAAGACCCTTCCTTGGTATTGTGGCTTGGGGTTGGGAGTTGGCAGATTTCTCTGTAGTCTAGAGATGTGCCCAGGCTTTTAACAGGTAACAAACTCATTCCGGCTCGATTATAAGCTCCCATGATTCTTGCCATACTTGACGGTCAATGGGTGGTAGGGATCTCGGAGGTGCTGTTGGAGCTCTTTGAAGTGCCTTCCCTTTGTTGTTGTTGTTGTTATTGTTTGGTCTACCTTGGTAGAAATTCCTTGACGGTCCTTGCGACTTCTGATGGATGGGAACGGGGTCGATTTTTCTTCTTGGCTGACCTTGGGTGCCAGCCTCTTGGTAATGGTGTAGATCTTGCGATGCTCAACTTCCTCTATCCTTCCTCAATGATGCGGCATTTGTTAACTAGGGTGGAAAGTCCCTAATTTCCAAATGTGTGACCACAACATTGAGCTCGACCTTCAGCCCAACTCGCTTGATACACTTCTATACTCATCAGGGTTGTCTTGATACATCCTTGAAAACTTGATGAGTTCTTCAAACTTGGTGGTGTATTGCGCGACATTCATGCCTCCTTGGATGAGTTGCATGAACTCAATGTCTTTAGTATTTCGGAGACTTGGGAAAATATTTCGTAGAAATGGGCCTTGAATAGCTCCCAATCAATGGCAATACCCGTTGCCTCCAAGAGTCTTTGGGCTCCAGTCCACCAAAAACTAGCATCTTCTTCGAGCATGTAGGTTGCGAAAGTTACTTTCTCTCCTCCGTGTATGGAACCACAGTAAAGATCTTCTCAATATTCCTGATCCATTCATCAGCAACATTTGGGTTTGTGGTCCCTTTAAAGGTTGGTGGGTTCGCCTTACGGAACTCCCCAAAATGAGCGTGTTCGGGGACCTCTGGGGCTGTAACATCCCTGCTACTTTATGGATTGTGACTGTCCCTACAAACCAACACGGGTCATTCAGCATGCTTTGTCCTCACTCACACGCTTCTTGGGAAAACTTCCAGGAGGTCACCTATCCTAAAATTACCCCAAGTCAAGCACGCTTAATTGTGGAGTTCTTTCGTGATGGGCTATCGAAGAAAAATGCATCTTTGTGGCATAGGTAGTACTAATCAATTCATATAAGCCCTCCTTAACTATATAGTCTCATACCTATATAGACTTAGGATCCCTCTCATTCGGGTGTGTAATCGGTTCATTCATGTACCTCTCCGCTGGAGGCAGGAGCTGCTCCTGTCCGTGCCTTCTCACCTCGACTCTCCTCTGTTCCTGGGCATTACATGCCCACCAGCTTCCACTTGGTTCGTCCTCGAACCACACGTACTAGAGAGGTCAGGCTTTGATACCATTTGTAACATTCCGCTTTATGGATTGCCGACTGTCCTACAAACCAACACGGGTCTTTTTAACGTGCTTTGTCCTCACTCACACGCTTCTTGGGAAAACTTCCCAGGAGGTAGCCATCCCAAATTACCCTGAGTCAAGCACACTTAACTATGGAGTTCTTTCGTGATGGGCTACCGAAAGAAAGATGCATCTTTGTGGCATAGGTAGTACCAATCAATTCATATAAGCCCTCATTAACTATATAGTCTCATACTCATATAGACTTAGGATCCCTCTATTCGGGTGTGTATCGGTTCATTCATATACCCATCGCTATAGGCAAAGTCGCTCCTTGTCGTGCCTTCTCGCATCGTGATCACCCTGCCTCGCCGTTACAGGGACCATGACCCACAGCTCGTGATCTTAGTCCATCATCTCCATCATTATTCTCATAGTTCTTGTCACATCGTGAAGTGCTTCGCAGTCTCATTGTTCTGATTCTGGGTTGAGTTCCTAGTCGGTTGTTGACGTGCCATTGGTTCCTATACACACAAAACAACAACATTGAGGTGATCAGGCTCAATACTCTATATATAAAGTGAGCAAGTTATGATGAGGACACGGCTAGTGGTAAGGACAACGAGGCACTTCGAAGACTTGGGGGACCCATGAAGAGATCAAGTGCTAGGAAAGAAAAGGAGGCATTGCAACAAGTTGTAGCAACAATTCTTGAGGCTACCCCTAATTGGAAGACCTGAAGCCCAAAATGGTGCATTGCATCACCCCACTTAAAGACCCTTGATGCTATATGGACTGCCACCAACTTTTTAAGCCTTTTATGTTACTAAATAAAGTTTGTAATAATGTAATTGGGCTTGTGAATTTTGTATAGCCCATCACTTGTTAATTTCATAATTTTATTTAATTTAGATTTTAATCATGGGCTAAGTATTATAGCCCACTTGCTGAACTTTACTCTAGTTTATAAACATTGTAAACACCTTTTGGAAGGGATTTTTTGGAAAAATTATATCAGAATACCTTTTTGGTAAGAGTGTCTCTTTGGTTCTTGCTTGGAACCCTAGGTCTTATCAAGAGTATCCAATTACTCTTGTGGCGATCTCCTTGGCTTATCAATCATTCTTGATTGTGGCGCCTCCAACCAATTTCATTCCTCATCTTTCTATTTCGAAACATATCATTTTGGTAATCGCGAGGTTCAAATTCTCAGAATTGGTCAGTTTTCCTTGGTTCATATATGGAGTTTTACGCATCATATTTTAGTGTTTCTTGGGTCATTTCTGCTTTTCAGAGTCTCAGTTTTCACCTCGTTTTAGAATCATTCCAATCTGAATTTTCTAGCTTGAGATAGCGAAATTTTGTTTACGCCCAGGCTGGAGCAACCCTGAATTTATTTTGAGTCCTTGTTTGATTCATCATTTTGCTTAATTTTGTGATGTTCTTCTAGTTTCCATTTCTGTCTTTGATGTTTCATTGGATTAGTGGGTTAAAAAAAAAGGTGCAGAATGTTCATCATGTGTTCTTGATGTTCTTGGGATTTATTTCATTTTAATCTTTCTAGGCTTTGTTAGTTTGATGTTTAGTTGTTAAATATGTGCTTGTTTTGATGTGATTCCATTTAGTCTGTTCATCTACAATCATCAAGAACAGATTGAAAAAAAAAGAATTTAAGAAAAAAGTCAGAACAGTGGCTTGTTTATTTTGTTCTTCAAACCTTTAGCTTGTTCTTGTCTTGTTTGGCCTCTGATTTGAGTGTGCTTATCCTTGTGTAGCTTTTCTTGCTTGTCTCTTTTGGATCTTAAAAGTTGTCTTAGAGTTTTCTTTGTTTGACCTCTTGTTGTTTTGTGATTTAATATTGGAGTTGTTGGATTCTGTTTGAATTGACTTGTGATTCCATTTAAGAACCTACAAGAGCACTTGAGTGGTAAAAGGCAAGAGAGAACTTTACATAAAAGCCTATTAGAGAGCAACAAACACGAGTGATACATCTCTAAGAGTGCAAACACGTGAGAAGTGTAGTGAGGTCCTATTGCTTTCATTTTTTTTTTTACTTGAATTATGGTGGGAACAGTGGTGATGGTACCCTCCTCCTCAGGGAAACAACAGATTGTTAGTTGAGTAGCTCAAATGCAAAGGATGATAAGGGAGCATACAGAGGAGTTATATGAGAGAATTGAGCGGTAAGAAAATCAAGAACATCGTGATGATGATGGAGGTAGAAGGAGGATTGATGGAAGGGGAGAAGAGATAATAAAGGTGATGCTAGAGAGGACCGAATTGAGGGAGTGAAGCTTAACATCCCACCTTTCAAAGGGAAGAGTGATCTAGAGGCTTATCTTGAGTGGGAGATGAAGATTAAGCAGTTGTTCTCATGCCACAATTACAATGAAGAAAAGAAAGTAAAGGTGGCAGCCATGGAGTTCACAGATTATGCTCTTATTTGGTGGAACCAATTGCAAAAGGAGCGACTTAGATATGAAGAACCTTTGGTGGATACTTGGACTTAAATGAAGAGGTTGATGAGAAGGAGATTTTTCCTTTCCTATTATCATAGGGACCTTCATAACAAGCTTCAAAGATTCACGCAAGGTAGTAGGAGTGTTGATGAATATTACAAGGAGATGGAGGTGTCTTTGATTAGAGCCAATGTGAATGAAGATAGGGAGGCTACTATGGCACGCTTTTTGAATGGGCTAAATAATGACATTAGAGATGTGGTTGAGCTACAAAATTATGTGGAGTTGGAAGACTTGGTACATCATGCTACCAAAGTGGAGCAGCAACTTAAGAGAAAAGGTACCATGAGAAGGAATTCTTCTAATTTCAATTCTTCAAATTGGAATGAAAGAAATAAGAAGGAGGGAGGTACTTCTTCGAACAATACCATGGCTGCACCTCAAAGGACTCAATTCAAGTCCAATGAGACCCCTAAAAAAACAAGGAGTAGTGAGATAAAATGCTTCAAGTGTTTAGGGAGAGGTCACATAGCTTCAGCGTGTCCAACCAAGAAGACTATGTTACTTAAGGAGAATGGAGAAATTACTAGTGAGTCTTCAGCTAGTGAAGCTGAGGAAGAGGAAGAAGAGATCATTGTGGAGGCCAAAGAAGGAGATTTATTGATGATTAGGAGGTTGCTTGGAAGTCAGATGCAAGCACTTGATGATTCCCAAGAGAGAACATTTTTCACTCTAGGTGTTCAATCAATGGGAAACTATGTTCTTTGATTGTGGATGGAGGAGTTGCACCAATGTGGCCAGCTCTAGATTAGTGTCCAAATTAAATTTGGAGACCAAGCCACATCCTAGGCCATACAAACTCCAATGGCTTAGTGGAGATGGAGAAATGACCATGAGCAAGCAAGTGGAGCTGCACATTTCCATGGGACAATACAATGACAAAGTGATATGTGATGTGGTTCCAATGGAGGCAAGCCATATTCTCTTAGGGAGGCCGTGGCAATATGACACTAAAGCTATTCATGATGGGTTCACAAACAGATTTCTTTCATGCATAATGGGAGGAAAATTGTACTCAAACCTTTATCTCCTAGAGAGGTGTGTGAGGATCAAATAAAATTGAGAGAAAAGAGAGTGCAAGAGAGAAAAGAGATGAGTGACACACAAAAGAGTGAAACACTTGATAAAAAAAGAGTGGAAAGAAAAGGAGTGAAACACTTGTGGGATTGAGTGAAACACTTGAGAGCAACAGAGTTGTTTAGTAAAAGAAAGTGAGGTGAAGAAGCTACTGCTTGCCAACAAGCCACTTTATTTACTTTATTGCAAGAAAAATGTTTTAACATCGATAACTCTAATAAAAGTGTTGCCCCTGCTAGTGTTAAGTCTCTTGCAGGAATACAAGGACATGTTTCCAAAGGAGGTTCCAAGTGGATTGCCACCTTTGAGAGGGATAGAGCATCATATTGATCTCATCCTTGGTGCATCTTTACCCAATCGACCAGCTTATAGGAGCAATCCTCAAGAGACCAAAGAAATACAAAAGCAAGTTAAGGAGTTGATGAGAAAAGGTTGGGTGCAAGAAAGCTTGAGTCCGTGTGCTGTTCCAGTAATTTTTGTGCCTAAAAAGGATGGGACTTGGAGGATATGCAGTGATTGTAGAGCAATCAACAACATCACAGTTAAGTACCAGACACCCTATTCCCAGGTTAGATGACCTTCTTGATGAACTGTATGGTGCCTGTTATTTTTCTAAAATTGATTTAAAAAGTGGGTATCATCAGATTAGGATAAGGGAAGGAGATGAAATCTGCCTTTAAAACTAAGTATGATTTGTATGAGTGGCTGGTTATGCCTTTCGAGCTAACTAATGCCCCAAGCACTTTTTTGAGATTAGTGAACCATGTCTTAAGAGATTTTATTGGCAAGTTTGTTGTTGTTTACTTTGATGACATTCTGATTTATAGCACTAGTTTTGACTTGCATATTGAACATTTGAGGGCTGTTATGCATGTGCTTAGAACAAAAATTGTATGCTAATCTTGAGAAATGCACTTTTTGCACCGATCATGTAGTGTTCTTAGGCTTTGTTGTGAGTGCCAAAGGAGTGCAAGTTGATGAAGAAAGGTTAAGGCCATTCAAGAGTGGCCTACACCTAAGAATGTGAGTGAAGTGAGGAGTTTCCATGGTTTAGCTAGTTTCTATAGGAGGTTTGTTAGGGACTTTAGCACCTTGGCTGCACCTTTTAATGAGATAGTTAAAAAGCATGTAGGTTTCAATGGGAGAGAAACAAGAGCAAGCCTTTGCTACCCTTAAGCATAGGCTAACTGATGCACCCATTCTTGCTTTGCCCAATTTTGGTAAATCTTTTGGACTTGAATATGATGCATCAAACGTGGGCATTGGGGCTGTTTTGATGCAAGAAGGCCATCCGATTGCTTATTTTAGTGAGAAGTTAAATGGGGCTGCCCTAAACTATACCACTTATGATAAGGAATTGTATGCCTTAGTGCGCGCTTTGAAAACTTGGTAGCATTATTTGTTCCCCAAAGAATTTGTAATTCATAGTGATCATGAGTCCCTAAAATACTTGAAAGGACAAGGCAAGCTAAATAAAAGGCATGCCAAATGGGTTGAGTTTTTGGAAAAATTTCCATATGTCACTAAGCATAAGAAAGGGGAAAGGGAACATAGTGACTAATGCTTTATCTAGGAGGCATGCATTACTTTCTACTATTGAAACTAAAATTTTTAGGCTTGAGACTTTGAGAGAAATGTATTTGCATGATGCTGAATTTTTTGAGATATACTGCTTGTGAAAATGTGTCTCAAAATGGTTATTATAGGTATAATGGATATTTGTTTAAAGAAAAAAGATTATGTGTGCCTAAATGTTCCATAAGAAATTTACTTGTGAAAGAGGCACATGAGGGAGGATTAATAGGACATTTTGGGGTGCATAAAACTTTGGACATATTGCATGAACATTTTTATTGGCCCGATATGAAACATGATGTGCATAAATATTGTGAGCATTGCATTGTTTGTAAAATGGCAAAATCAAAGATGATGCCACATGGTTTATATACTCCTCTACCTGTTCCTGATTTTCCTTGGATTGATATATCTATGGACTTTGTTTTGGGGCCTAGAACAAAGAATAGCAAGGATTCTATTTTTGTGGTTGTGGATAGGTTTTCAAAAATGGCACATTTTATACCTTGCAAAAAGGTTGATGATGCTTGTCATGTAGCTGACTTATTTTTCAAGGAAGTGGTGAGACTCCATGGCTTGCCTAGGAGCATTGTAAGTGATAGGGACACTAAGTTCCTAAGTCACTTTTGGAGAACATTGTGGGGTAAGCTGGTACTAAATTACTTTTCTCTACTACTTGTCACTAGTAAACGATGGGCAAACTGAGGTAGTGAATAGGACTTTAGGCACCTTGCTTAGGACTATTTAAAGAAAAATCTTAAGTCTTGGGAAAAATGTTTTCCTCATGTAGAATTTGCTTATAATAAGGCTATCCATAGCACAACTAATTGTTCACCATTTGAAATTGTGTATGGATTTAACCCTATAACAAAACTTGATTTATTGCCTATGCCTAACATTACTGTTTTTAAGCATAAGGATGCACAGGCTAAGGCCGACTATGTGAGAAAGTTGCACGAGCGTGTGAAAGCTCAAATTGAGAAGAAAATTGAGAGCTATGCTAAGCAAGCTAACAAGGGAAGAAAGAAAGTTGTATTTGAACCCGGAGATTGGGTTTGGGTGCACATGAGGAAAGAGAGGTTCCCTGAACAAGGAAAGTCCAAACTCCAACCTAGAGGGACGGTTCTTTCCAAGTGTTGGAAGGAATCAATGACAATGCCTACAAAATCGATTTGCCTGGTGAGTATAATATTAGTGCCACTTTTAATGTTACTTATTTGTCTCTTTGATGCAGGTGATGAGGCCTTGGATTTGAGGTCAAATCCTCTTTCAAGAGAGAGGGGATGATGAGGACATAGCTAGTGGCAAGGACAACGAGGCACTTCAAGGACTTGGGGGACCCATGACAAGATCAAGGGCTAGGGAAAGCAAAGGAGGCATTGCAAGAAGTTGTAGCAACAATTCTTAAGGCTACCCCTAATTTGGAAGAGTTGAAGCCCAAAATGGTGCATTGCATCACCCCACTTGAAGACCCCTTATGCTATATGGACTGCCACCAACTTTTTAAGCCTTTTATGTTACTAAATAAAGTTTGTAATAATGTAATTAGGCTTGTGAATTTTGTACAGCCCATCACTTGTTAATTTCATAATTTTATTTAATTTAGTTGTAATCA
Source organism: Dalbergia oliveri (assembly GCA_030441495.1). Classification (NCBI taxonomy): domain Eukaryota; kingdom Viridiplantae; phylum Streptophyta; class Magnoliopsida; order Fabales; family Fabaceae; genus Dalbergia; species Dalbergia oliveri. Next base: position 14,454,865 of record JAMLFY010000013.1, on the reverse strand, counting down.
TTGGCTAAGTATTAAGCCCACTTGCTGAACTTTACTTAGTTTATAAACATTGTAAACACCTTTTGGAAGGTATTTTTGGCAAAATTAGATTAGAATACCTTTTTGGTAAGAGTGTCTTTTTGATTCTTGCTTGGAACTCTAGGTCTTATCAAGAGTATATCCAATTACTCTTGTGGCAATCTCCCTTGGCTTATCAATCATTCTTGATTGTGGCGCCCAACGAATTTCATTCCTCATCTTTCTATTCCAGAACATATCAAGTTACCATAGCACGTTCAATATATAGGTCATGTATCTCTAATCCTTAAGCTTATCTTAATGATAAAACATCTACTCATGACATTTCTAACGTATTATGCTTAAGAAGCATAGTCAGTCTAATCCTAAGGCTAGTGAGAACTTAAAATTGCTCAATACCAAAATGTAATACCCTAATAATTAACTCAATATGCTAGGACATATTCCAATTGATTATTAGATATTACTCTTTGTTTCAGTTCTTTAATCATACTTAAAAAAACTTGAGGAAACTATGAGCCAATTTTTTTTTTTTGAAACATAATTGAAAAGTGCTGCACATAACAAAAACGATTGTTAACATAGAGCGGAACATGTAATAGAATAACATAGATAGAAACATCATATAGGCTCCATAAAAGATCATCCATAAGCACACCATACATATATAAATAAACTACCCACCCATGAAAGGTGAGTTAAGTTCGTACATCATCATAAGAGCAAATACATGAAAAAGGAAAATACAATGGAAAACATACCCACCTAGTGCACCTACGATAGATACCCTCAATAGAAAAGAAGCTATCCTAAGCTAGTGGTGTGTGTGCACTAAAAGCCTCCAAGAACTCTATGGCTCCTGGCCCTTAAAAGGTGGAATGTAACCAATCCATGAGCGGACCCCATTGGGAGGGGGTACGGCTGTGCTCCATATGAGGGACGCATGGATGGTCTCTCGCTAACCTCGACTGAACCACGTCTCCTCACTACCCTCCCGCATGAGTGAGGGAGTAGGGCGGAACTCGGAGTACATATGAGTGGGTGTGTCCTCGACGGGTTCGTCTCAGAGTGCCTGAACGAAGGACATAGTCTGGAAAGTCACGGACGGAGGATGCGGGAGGGGTACATGCATAGAATCCTCTCATTGTGTGTGTGTGCTCACTCGAAGACCATGTCATCGCCGTAGGGAGATGTTGGAGAAAATCGGCAGCTGAGGTAGGGGTGTGCCAATGGACGTCCTACGAACATGAAAACTCTAACGGCATAACGTCCCTCAAAATGATACGTCGTGCTCAAGATTAAAATGTACCTCCAGGTGGGGTATCAATGAACACTACGAATGTCGCCATCGGAAATCTGAAGACAATGATGGGAAAGAAGAAAGAGGGAGTGAGAATCTTGCTAAGAATTCTCAATAGGGCAATCTCCTATCTAAAGTGAAATCATCATCGTCTTCAGGGACCTCTGAGTTTCATTATGAAATAGTGAGCATACAAAGATTCATTTATTAGTTCTAAAACATCCATTGCCGAGATCCATTCTTTTTCATACGTCTTGTAATGTATCATACTTCTTTATGGCATGCAATGCTTAACTTTCTATCATACATCTTTCATCATAGCAAAATAAGACATGCATAGAACATGATTCATGAATGACATTTTTTGGTTCTTTAAGTGACTTCAAATTAATTCATCATCATATCTACCTTTTGAGAGTACTTCTAGGTTATGAGCTCATACCTTACTAGTCATCACTAGCATATACTTATTCTTTTTGATAAGTTAAAGTCCCCACTTCAAAGTACGGGATAGGGGGCAAGAATCACCTTTTCACCACCTATAGTTTGATGGGTCCAAGGGATCATTTTCTCATGTTTATTAGTCACCTTAAGTCTTAGCAGGTTACATCATGATGCAAAACATAACTCATAATCATCATAGCATTTTCTCATAACTCATGCATAAGCATTTACAATGTTTTCAAAAGAAACTTATAACATGCAACATGATGGATTCCTTTAAAGATCAAGTACTCACATAGCATCATATAGCATATAAATTCAACATTCCAAAGCATCAAGAAAGCATCATCACATAAATGTGCCTTTAGTAATCGAACTTCTAAAACTGGTAATTCTAATTGTCAAATTAGTTTCTTATGCATCTAAGGGGTTTATAATCATCATTACCATTAATTAATTAGCTCAAGAACATTATTAACCAAAGTTGGACAGCATAGGCGATAAGAGAATTCAAGCTTTACGGTGTGCTAGAAGTTGTGTTTTACACACCTTTTTATTACCGGCTTTTCCTATGATGCTAAAATCAATTCCTAAACTATCTCTAAGTCATTCTTACTCAAATAAACATGATACAACCTGATTATCAAAATAATTTTAAATGTGCTGGAATAGAATGCTAAATTCTTGTTCTTAGGAGCTCTAGAATTCTCATTTTCAATTCTTTTTAACTACTAAGTTTCCCAAAGTGCCAAGAACAATTATCACATCAAAAGGCAGGTTATTTAGCACATGTACATCATCCAAAACAGAAATTAAAGGTGCTGGAAAATTAATGAAAAGGCTGAAACATAAGAATCCCATGAGCATAAAATAAGGCATTTCTAGTAACTAAGCTTCATAATTTTTTTATTTAAAATAACTTCTAAGTCTGGAGATATACTAAATCTGCTAAGCAAGAAAGTAATACGAATGCAAGGTTCAATTCTTTATTTTAGCGCTCTAGGCCTCTTAGAGTATTTACTCTAAATCACATCTCAACTTTAAGGTTGAGATAGGTAGGCTTTGAGGTTAATTATTAAGTGACAACTTGATTATAAACATGCTAGGCAAGGAAATATATACATGGATGCAAGATTCAATTCCTTATTTTAGTGCTCTAGGCCTCTTAGAGTATTTACTCTAAATCACATCTTAACTTTAAGGTTGAGATAGGTAGGCTTTGAGATTAATTAGTTAAGTGACAATGCATGCTATTGTAAAAACAAAAACTCAAGCTCTAAAGGTTTCATTGTGATGAACTCATAGTCATCATCTTGAAACTCTCATCATCAAGCTATCATGAGATATCATC
>JAMLFY010000013.1:14432252-14451252 GCA_030441495.1 Dalbergia oliveri | reverse complement strand
TATTAGAGTAAAAATTACGTGAAAATAATTTTCTTAATTTATAAAAAATATCTAATTTTATCAATGAAATCAAATGGTAAATAATCTTACGAATAGTCAATAAAAGAAATCTAACGGATATAAAATTGCACTTAGATATAACAAACGTACCATAAATTTAAAGACGAATATGGTAAGAGAATTAAAAAGATAAATAAATAAGCTAAAAAGGCTACATTTACTAAAACAATTATTTAATAATATTTTTATACTTTCAATTTTTACTATTTTTATTTTTATATATTTATTTGAATACATTAATTCTTCATGTTTAGTTTTTTTTATAAATGACTAACACACATATTAGAATGAAAAATAAATTAAAATAACTTTCTTAATTTATAAAAATATCTAATTTTATCAACAAACTCAAATGGTAACTAATTTTTTTTTTTCTCATAAGTGGTAAATAATCTAAGGAATATAAAATAATAATAGATAAAACAAATGTACCATAAAATCTAATTTATAAACAATAATGTTGAGTTTTACTCAATCCCTATAATTGATTAACCATAATTGATTACTGCACATATTAGAATAAATATTACATGAAAATAATTTTCTTAATTTATAAAAAATATCTAATTTTATCACTGAAATCAAATGTAAATAATCTAACGAATAGTCAATAAAAAAAAATCTAATGGATATGAAATAGCAATTAGATATAACAAACGTACCATAAAATTTAAAGACGAATATGGTAAGAGAATTAAAAAGATAAATAAATAAGCTAAAAAGGCTACATTTACTGAAACAATTATTAAATAATATTTTTATACTTTCAATTTTTATGATTTTTATTTTTATATATTTATTTGAATACATTAATTCTTCATGTTTAATTTTTTTTATAATTGACTAATACACATATTAGAATGAAAAATAAATTAAAATAACTTTCTTAATTTATAAAAATATCTAATTTTATCAACAAACTCAAATGGTAACTAATCTTTTTTTTTTCTCATAAGTGGTAAATAATCTAAGGAATATAAAATAATAATAGATAAAACAAATGTACCTTAAATTTAACGACAAATATAGCAAGACAATTTTTTTATGATTGATTACTACAAAAATTAGAATAAAAATTACATTAAAATAACTTTCTTAATTTATTAAAAGTAACTAATTTTATCAATGAACTCAAATGGTAAATAATCTTTTTTCTTTTTTTGGTCCTAAATGGTACATAATCTAAAGAATATAAAATAATAACAGATACAACAAATGTACCATAAAATGTAAAGACAAATATAGCGAGAAAAAAAGATAAATAAAAAGGTTAAATAAATAAGACTATTACAAAGATAAATAAATTAGCAAAAAAAGTTAGATTTACTAAAACAATTAAATAATTTTTTTATATTTTCAATTTTTATGTTTTGTATTTTTATATATTTATTTGACTACTTTAATTCTTTACGTTTTAATTTTTGTTATAATTTATTACTGCACATATTAGAATAAAAATTATATGAAAATAATTTTATTAATTTATAAAAACATCTAATTTTATCAATGAACTGAAATGGTAAATAAGCTAAAGAATTTTTTTTTAATTTTTGGTATACTAATAAGCTAAAAAATATAAAATAACCATTAGATAAAACAAACGCGCCAAAGAATTTCAAGACAAATATAGTAAGACAATTAAAAAGACAAATAAATAAGCTAAAATATTTAAATTTACAAAAACAATTAAATAATATTTTTATATTATTATATTTTCATTTTTCATTTTTTTATATTTATATACTAGAAAGTATAGTGCAAATGCAATATAGATTGTTTGATGCATTTAATTAAATACATTGATAATGTAAAACTTTTGAACTAAATGCATTTTGTTGTAGTATAACACGATAGATTAAAATAAAAGAAACTAAAAAAATTAATCTGAACAAGATATTTACCCTTTTTTAACTATAAAATAAAATAGAGATTAAAAATAAACAAAAAATTAAACAAAAAATAAAAATAATAAGATAAGAAACTACCTGTTGATTGAAGTTTTTATTTTCTGAAAAATAAAATAGAAAGCTAAATAAAACAAATAATAAAATTAATTTAATAAAAAAAATCTTAATCAACAAAAAGGATGAATACCTATTTTCTTTTTATTTCCTTTTTATTTAATATTTAGTTTATTTTTAATTTTCATTTTTTATTTTACTGTTAAAAAGGTAAGAATCCTGTTTCTTTTTTAGTCTCTTTTAATTTAATTTATTGCCTCATATTACAAGAACATAAAATAAATCCAAAAAGAACAAAAGTTTAGTTATCTGCATGCTTATTAGCCCACCATACCTTATCATTATACCGTGACCATCCTGTTGCAGTCTATTAATATTTAGTGGGAAATGTGGAATATACTGCATGCATTGGTACTGTCACATGACACGATCAGGCCAGCTGCCACTCCACAATCTCGATGCAAATAAGTGTTGTAATTGAAGCCCAAACGCCAGGACCTCTATACACATGGTTCGGTACAAGAGCAACGACACTCATGTCTTCATATGGTGACCAATAAAACTGCAATGATTGACAATTTAAGTTAAACATTCTACGTAACCACAGAATATGGAATTTAAATAATTAAATTACTTAATGTCACTTACCCTATCAATGGGTATGACATCAAGACGTGCCCTAAAATCCATCAAAAAACGAGCATCCCGTCTGAGGGAATTTCAATCCCCTTACCTAAAATTAAAAAAATAGTTAGTAATTAGTGATATTCAAATAGACATAATTTAAATCTAGGGTGGTGGAAGGGGTCCTTGGATGATCTTAGATCACTACCTAGCTGAAAAGGTGGTCTTTGGAATTCAATCGATTGAGGAGTGTTTCAAAAACTATGGTGTATGTTAGGCTTGCTAATTTAAATCTCAGTTATTATCATGAAGGAGTCTCTGAAGGCCATAACTACGAGGCTTGGCAAGCTAGTTAAGATTGACATCACTACTCAATGGGGACGAAGCGTTTTGCCCGCTTTTGTGTTGCAATGGATTTGGCTCCTGTCACCGTGAAATTTGGATCAGAACCACTGGCATACAATGGAATATGAAAGTTTGCACTTGATATGTTCCAAGTGTGGTTGTAATGGTTATCAGCTGAGGGTGTGTTTTAAAGAGGTGGAGATTGAGGATACCTCTTCCCCTATGATGATGGTGGTGATAAGCAGGTGGAGCCACGATCAAGCTAGCCCCAGTGTGCAACTCAATGATCAGAGGGATTGTGTAGATATTGTATTGGGGTATTGACTAATTGAAGCTTACTGGATTCTAGTTGCGGAGGCTATGTTGGTTAATGATGAGGAAGGTTGGGTAGCGGTGGAAAATAAGAAAGGCAAATCAAACCATGAAGGCAAGAAACCGACTCAAAGTAGAAGTCTAATACCATTAGGGTTCATGTGCATGCCTTGCATGCAAAGCACATACAGAATCCCAAAAATAAAAAGGTTGGCACATCAGAGCAAGTGCAAGCAAAAGGCACGAAGGTTGCAAATTTCTCCTTTAAAGGAGATCTTCCTTTTACTTTCAGTGTTGCCAAACGCACTCAGGATCTCTTAGAGCTTGTCAATGTATACTCAAGCTAAGCCCTGACTCCAATCTTCATAGCTAAAAAACAAACAGCCTCTTGTCGCAACCTTGTTACGGGACGCGAAAAAGAAATTGTTCAAAATTAGGAGTCGCCACCACGTTTTATTTAAATTGGAAACACGGAAAAAACCCACTTTTAAAGAAAAGGTCTTTGTAACCAAATTAGAGTTCGGAGTTGGTGATGCATAGAAGGGTAGGTTTAATCCTACGCACCAGTACACCCGTCCTTAGACGGTACTTATTAATTGTGCAAATTATTAATAACCTTTCAAAATATTTATGTCATTATTTATTTACAAGGAAATCAAAAAAAAAAAATTTCTTAAGAAAAATTCTGAAACATCAAATTGTCACGATTTCGATGTTCAAAATATTGAGTCAACAAGCCGTCACGCTAAATCAACATCCTTATTGAAACAAAATAAGTAAGAAATTTAAATTTAAACATGAAAATAAAATTCTCTTTTAAATTATAAATACTTATAAATAAGATAAAAATTTATTTTGATACTTTCTATGAAAAGAAAATAAAACATAAAATAATAAAAGAAAATTTGGAACATCAGCGTCATAGCTCAGATGTCTAGAATAACGAGTTAACAAGCCGTCACAGCTAAATTAACATTTTATTTGAAATAAAATTTTTTAACAAATAAATGACCAATTTAAATTGAATATAATAGAAAATTCTATGAATTATTTACAAACAAGATAAATGAAATATTTTTAATATCTTTTTTATAAATGGGAAAAATAAATTTTCAGGGAAATTTTTGGATCATTAAGCTTCACAGCTAAATGTTCAAAATATTAAGTTAACAAGCCGTTACGCTAAATTAACATTTTATTTAAAAAATACTTCTCAAATAATATAAAAATAACAAAATATTCCATATATAAAAAAAATTATTTACAAGTAAGACATAAATTATAAAAATTTAATTTTGAACTTGACAGGGATTGAACGCCGCCTCCTACGTATCCCCTGTGCAATGGAGAACTCAAAGTTACGTAGTTTATAAAATAGTTATGGGTTGATTGATTTTATTTTAAGAATTTTTAGAATATCAAACTGTCACAGCTAAAATATTCTAAGACATAGAATTAACAAGCCATCGTGGCTTAGTTAATTCCATTTTCAAATTACTTTTATTGGTTAATTTTTTTACAAAAATTTTGGCTAAACTTGAGTCCATGAAAATAAAACAAAATAAAAAATCTAACCCAATAAAAATAAAGTGACACTAATAATAATAATAAAACAAACAAATACAAATTCTTAATCCAATTTTAAACCAAACTAAACCAAAACACAATCCATCAAAAACAAAAATAAAATAACACTAAAATAGAAATAAACCAACTTCACTTAATTTTACTAATCTAAATCTATCCACCCCACCCAAATACACATGTGCACTCACACACACACTAGAACTAACACACACACACACATATTCTCACGGACAACACTCACAAATCAACACAAGCACACTAAGATAGAGAGAAATTGGAGAGAGTGAGAAAGGGAGAGTTGGAAAAAGAGAGAAGGAGCAAGAGATCATGGCCAAAGAAGAAAAAGGGGAAAGGAACGCGGCTGGCCAACCGTGGCCGATCCGCCCGCCGGTGTCCTGGCCATGTGGCGGGGAGTGTGCGAACTTGGAGGAGGAAACTCTGGGAAGAGAGAAGAAGGCCACGATGCATGATGCGCCGTGCGAGGCCAGATCGGTGAGCAAGAAGCCGGATCCGAGCCCGCGTGGGCCGATTCCTCGAGGTCGCGCGCATGAAGGGTACCGCGAGGTTTTCGCACAGCGAGAGGTGGCAAACGACCGCCAAGCCGTGTTGAGATCAAGGGAGACGACCTGCGACGCGGGGTCGAGCGATGTGAGGAAGCTTCAGATCCGCGTGGGTCTCGAGCGACCACCGCCGTGCGGCCTTCGCTGAGGAGCGCGTGCCTTTGGGGAGAAGCCCGAGACTGAGCCCGCTTGAGTTATGGAGGCTTGGGATGTCAGCGGTACATGCAACCATAAATGGTGACGTGGTTTTGATGGGAGATGCCGAGATCTGTGCTTAAGACGAGGAGGGAAGGAGAGAGAGAAAGGCGACGCGGCTAGGCCTCGCTCGCGATGCCAGGCACCACCGTGATGTTGGTGACTACTTTTCCATTCAACTTCTGTTCCTTCCAATTTTTTCAAAAAAAAATTTTTTGTTGAAATGATGATAATGATTTGGACTGTGTTTTAGCTCTAACTTGGATTGGGATTTTTGTAGGTCTGAGATGGACTGTTGATGATGATGATTTTTGATCTGATCTATGCTTGGTTTTTGGATTGTGATTCTGGATTTAGACTTTGATTGGGAATATTGCTGGTTGTGAGTTTAATTTGTGATTTGACAATGAAAACTGGACACTTCAGAAAGAAAATGAATCAACAAATAATTACCCTGGCTTTGCAATTTTTCTTTCTGTTTGTGGCAAAAATGCTTTCAGATAGGAAAAATGATGATCAATCAGCCTTAATTCTCCTCTCCAAATTTTAGAATAAAATTTTTAGAGGTTCAAAAAAGTTGCCTTTCATCTGTGAACTTATTCCCATTTATAGTGAATTGATCATGTTTTGCAAGATTTGGTCAATTGTCTTGTAAGATTAAGCTATTTTCTAAATTGGGCTTATTTGTGGGATTCTCCAATCTTTTCATGCGTTGTTTGAACTCTACACTCGTCTTCTCTTTGTTTTTTTCTTTTTAATTCAGCCTTTTATTCTGACATGCAGGATTTGACTCTCGTCTATTCCAAATCAATGGACGCAACTCTCATTTGTCATTTTCATTTTTCCAGAAGGACAAGCGTGCCTCATTTTCATCGTTCATTCATTTTCCACAGAAGACAAAATGATGCAAACAAACAAACAAATTTTTATTTTATTTTTATTTTTTTTAACACGGGCTAGGTAAAAAGAACAAGAATATGAAATGGGCCAAAGCTCCTCCCTTTTTCACAATTCAAAATAAAAAGAAAAAGTTTGAATAGATTGAAATTTTTTCAACAACAAACAAACAATATACTAAATGGACCTTTTTTTTTTGCTTTTTGTACGGTTTTAAAACTAATAACAATGGGCTTAACAAAAATAAAAAAAAAAAAAAACTAAAAATGAAACGGATGGGCTAAATAATTTTTTTATTTGTGGGTTTGACAAAATCTGTGTTCCAAGCTGCCCTCTTTGGTCATTTCTTATAAGAGAATATGAAAAGCTAAGCTTTCATATTGTCTTCATAAGGAATGTAAAGACATGAACATTGATTTTGTCCAACAATGCATAAAATGTAAATGCAAGAAAAATTGAATTCTAATTTTGAAAAGTCTAAACAAGAAAATCACATGCAAATTGTACAATTCAGAAATCACCTATGTGTGAATCATGCAAAGAGAGAAACTGACTAATTTGACACAAATTTACAAATGACAAGAAATGTCAAAACAAATGGAATTTAAAGGAAATTAAAAAATTGACAGGGGCTAACAGGAATTTACAAGCCATGGCGACTGAAAATCAAAGATCTTGTGATCAAACAGGAAATTAAAAGCCGTCGACCAACTGGATACGGTATTGCAAGCAACAGAAATGAAAAATCTTGTGACCAACTGGATACGTGTCAACAAGCAACAGAAATGACAAATCTTGCAACCAACTGGATATCAGCAAGTGCAGAAATTAAAAGCATTGCAACCAACGGATATGGGTCACAAACAACAGGATGAAAAGCCTCGAACAACAGATCGGTTACAGCAGAGGAAATGGAAAATCTTGACCAACTTGATATCTGTTGCAAGCGGCAGTGAAAAAGACTTGCGACCAACTGGAGATCCTGTTTATAAGCACAGGAAATGAAAAACCTTGCGACCAACTAGATTGTTCAACAAGTTGAGGAAATTAAAGACTTGACCAACTTGGATATGGTCAACAACAACATGAATTAAAAGCCAGGGGCAACAGAAAATTAAAAGACTTGCGACCAATTGGATACTGTTACAAGCAAGCAGGAAATTAAAAGACTTGACCAATGACAGATTGTCAACAAGCAGACAGAAATTAAAAGCCAGGGCAGGAAATTAAAGACCTTAACGACTTATCTGTTACAAGCAACAGGAATTAAAAGCCAGGGAAGGAAATTAAAAGACTTGCGACCAATTGGATATGGTATGACAAGCAACATGAAATTAAAGACCTTGAACCAACTGATAATTGGTCAACAAGCACAGGAAATTAAAAGCCGGGCGGAAATTAAAGACTTAACCAATGGATATTGGTCACAAGCAACAGGAAATTAAAGACTTGACCAATGGATATTGGTCAACAAGCAGGCAGGAAATTAAAAGCCAGGGGTCTAAATAAATTAAGACTTGACCAATGGATACGGTCAAGCAACATGAAATTAAAAGCCAGGGTCAAGAAAATTAAAAGACTTGCGACCAATTGGATACGGGTCACAAGCAACAGGAAATTAAAGACCTTGACCAACTAGATACGGGTCCACAAGCAATAGGAAATGAAAAACCTTGCGACCAACTGAGATTGTGTTACAAGTGAGAAAATTAAATGGCATTCTAGGCCAAATAGAAAGAAGATGGCAATCTGAGACCGACAAGAAATGTAAAAGCAATAAAAATCATGGAAATGTAAAAATCAAAAATTTTTTAGATGTAGAATCAAATTTTTTCAAAAACAAAAGTGAACCAAATATGTCAAGCTAAAATGGAGATGCCAAGGATGTCTATGTACAAAATGTGAATGAATCCAGGATCATGACAGGATGAAATGGATAAAAGAGAAATAGGCCAAGGACCTAAATGATTTGAAAATCAAAAGAAAGAGATGATCATTTTAACATCGAAAAACATTTGAACCATAAGCTTCTTCAGAGGATTTCACCACATGAATCCGTTTTCAAGTTTGTCATTAACACTGCCTTGCAATATGGTTTCACTTGCATTCTTTTTCTTTTCAAAAAACATTCTTGTGAAAGGAATCTCACCATAGTCAAGCAACCCTCGAGGAAAACTTCAACCGATCAAACTCGTAGTCACTGGATTGGACTTCTGGCGCAAATGAAACTTTTCTTTTTTTTTGGAACTTTGCTCACTTCTTCCCATTTTCTCTTATCTCTTTTTCCCTTTTAGGATGATGATTGTTTTTCTACCAAGCTTAATTGAAGCTTCTGGATTCCCTTTGTGTGATGCTAGTCATTAATGCATTGCTGCAAGAACTGTTAGGTCGTGGTAGTTTAAGCTTAAATTTATGCTTACTCAAGACATTATAAATGAACATGCATTCAAAGGGAAAAATGGAAAGATTAACTGAATGAGCATTTTTACTGCTTGGTGTATTAGACAACAATATCACAAATTGTTGGAAGAAGTAAACAAAGCAAAGTAAAAGATAGGATTTCAAACAATATAAAAATTTGCCCCAGTTTGGTCCTTAGTGGCTTATTCAATTGATTTCTTGCAGCAAATTGGATGCTATAGCCACTCTCCTTTCTGAGCCTTCACTCTTTCCTTCTCTTGAACCCCAAAAATTGCCCCAGTTTCAATCTTGGTATGCTTGGCTCACAAGACACATTCAACACCGAAAGTTGCCCAAGTGTAAATTGTTTGAGATGATGCATTATTTTGCCCTAACTTTTGCCTAGGACGCCCTTTTGGGTTTCCATCCTTTTTTTTTTTTTTTTTACCCTAACTTTTGCTTAGGCCGCTCTTTCGAGTTTTGACTAACGGGCTTTTATTATTTTTATTTATTTCTCATCCTAGCTTTCATTTAGGCCGTTCCTTCAAGTTTTGACCCAATGAGCTTTCACAGCATCCTTTCAAGCATAAAACTTTTTGACTGATCTATGTTTACTGGTCTAGGTAGTTCTTGTCCATCCATATTTTGCAAAATCAATGCCCCTCCTGAAATGCTTGTTTGACAATGTAAGGACCTTCATAACTTGGAGCCCATTTTCCTCTGTGTCCTCTTGATTAGGGAGAATTTTCTTCAAAACCAAATCTCCTGATACAAATCCCTGGCGACTTTCTTGTTGAAAGCCTTAGCCATTCTACTTTGATACAACTGGCCATGACAAATGGCTGCCAGCCTTTTCTCTTCTATCATATTCAACTGTTCATAACGAGCTTTCACCCACTCAGATTCTTCTAACTCAGCCTCCATCAAAACCCTTAATGATGGGATTTCAACTTCAATAGGGGATACAGCTTCCATTCCATATACCAATGAGAAAGGAGTTGTTCCTGTGCTTGATCGTATGTTGGTACGATAAGCGTGCAAAGCATATGGCAGCATTTCATGCCAATCTTTGTAATTCACCACCATTTTGGCAACAATTTTCTTGATATTCTTATTTGCTTCGACCGCACCATTCATTTGAGGCCTATAAGGAGCTGAGTTGTGATGCTTGATTTTGAAAGTCTCAAAGAACTTTTGAACCTCTTGCACCATTGAGATTAGGAGCATTGTCTGTGATAATCCTTCTGGAATCCCATATCTACAAATAATGTCTCTTTTGATAAATCTAGAAACACCTTTGTGTGATATTGGCATATGAAGTGGCTTCCACCCATTTAGTGAAATAGTCTATTGCCACCAAAATGAAACGATGACCATTAGATGCTTTGGGATTGATTGGGCCAATGACATCCATGCCCCACATTGAGAAAGGCCAAGGAGATACCATACTATGCAGCGGAAATGGAGGAGCATTAACTCGATCTGCATATATTTGACATTTGTGACACTTCCGAACATAATTGATGCAATCATTCTCCATGGTGGACCAGTAATAACCACTTCTTAAAATTTTCGTGCCATCATATGACCATTAGCATGGGTTCCACAAATTCCTTCGTGGATCTCAGTCATGATTATTCGAGCTTCATGAGCATCTACACATCTTAGAAGAGTGGTGTCATGATTCCTCTTGTAGAGGACTTCACCATTCAAGAAAAAGCTCATAGCCAGTCGACGGATTGTCTTTTTATGCACCTCATTTGCTCCAACTGGGTATTCTCCTTTTTGAATATACTGCTGATGTCCTGATACCAGGGTTGACCGTTGGTTCAATCTCCACATTGCCACAATATACTGGTTCGCTTTGCACCTCTACATGGATAGGTTGGACATTAGCATGGACTTCCAATTTGGTCATTACAGCCAAAGTTGCCAAAGCATCTGCAAATTGGTTCTTGTCTCGAGTTAAATGAGAAATGACACATCATCAAATTGCTCAATTAGTCGAGACAAGTATTTCTGTAAGGTACCAATTTTGGATCCTTTGTTTGCCATTGTCCATTAACTTGATAAATTATAAGTGCAGAGTCTCCAAAGACTTTTAATTCTTTGATTCCCAAGTCAATTGCAACTTGCAAACCATTTGCACACGCCTCATACTCTGCGATGTTGTTGGTACATTCAAAATCCAACTTGAGAGACTGGGTATTGCTTACCAGGTGACACCACCACAGCTCCTATTCCACATCCATTCATGTTAGCAGCTTCATCAAAGTACATTTTCCATACATTCTCCTCTTCCATTTCTTCTCTTTGACAGCACTTCATCATCACATAATTCAGTGGTTAGCCTCTCACTTTCAAGTGGGTTTTCAGCTAGATGATCAGCAATTGCACCTCCCTTGACAGACTTTTGGGTCACATACTTGATGTCAAATTCTAGGATCACTTGCCACTTTGACATTCTCAACGACACATGAGGACTATCAAATATGTACTTTAACGGATCCATTTGAGAGATCAACCAAGTTGTATAGTATAACATGTACTGCCGACTCTTGGAAGTCCATGCCAATGCACAACAGGTCTTTTCCATTGCCAAGTAGCGGATTCACAGTCATTAAACTTCTTGCTCAGATAATAAATTGCCTGCTCTTTCTTTCCGATTCGTCATACCGTCCTAACATTGCCCCCATTGATGTTGGTAACACTGAGGTATAGTATCAAAGGACGGCCGTAGGTGGGGTCAAACTGAGGTTTCATTAAATAAGCCTTTATTTTTGCAAGGCTTCTTGGCATTCCTCATTCCATTCTCCTGTTGATGTTTTCGTAGCAACTTGAATATAGGCTCACAAGTACTAGTCAAATTGGCAATGAATCGAGCAATGTAATTGAGCCTCCCCAGAAAACTTCTAACCTCCCGTCAGTTCGGGAGCAGGCATATCTTGTATTGCTTTCACCTTATCTGGGTCTACCTTTATTCCTTCTCGCTAACAATGAATCCAAGTAATTTCCCCGTAGAAGCTCCAAAGATGCATTTATTCGATTCAGCCGCAACTTATATTTTCTGAGTCTTTCAAACAATTTTTGTAGGACTCACATGACTTTCTCCCTCTTTGGACTTAGCAACCATGTCATCTACATACACTTCAATCTCCTTGTGCATCAAATCATGGAATAATGCAACCATAGCACGCGGTATGTAGCCCCATTTTTCAATCCGAATGGCATGACCGTATAGCAAAATGTTCCCCATGGAGTTATGAAAGTAGTTTTTCCTTTGTCATTAACATCCATGGGAATTTGATTGTATCCTGAGTACCCATCCATAAATGAAAATCGGTGGCTTTTTGCAGGATTATCAACAAGGACATCAATGTGAGGGAGAGGAAAATCATCCTTCGGGCTAGCTTTGTTTAGGTCCCAATCCACACACATTCTAACTTTTCCATCCTTCTTAGGCACTTGGACAATGTTAGCCACCCAGTCCAGTGTGTCTTGATACCTCCAAAAATCCAGCCTCTAGCGTTTGCACACTTCCTCTTTTATTTTTAATGACATTTCAGGCCGTATCCTTCTCAACTTTTGCTTTTCGTTAATTCCCGCATATAAAGGGATCTTATGTGAAGCTATTTCTGATCCAACCCTGCATATCACGGTAAGACCATGCAAAAACATCCATGTATTCCTTGAACAATGCAATCATTTCTGAGCGTTCTGGGTTTTCCACTATTTTCAGCTCCTTCTTCTCTTCTTCATGCCCATGTTAACCAACTCGATCACCTCATTGTCTAAGTCAAACTCCTTTTCTGGATGCTCCAGGAGGTCTGAAAAGTGCCCAACAATTTCCTCATCCTCATCAGATTCATGGCTATCACAATCAAGTGCCGCAAGAGAATCAATTGATAAGTCTCCAAAGTCCCTTTCATGCGACAAAATTTCTATAGTATTTAAATTCCTGAAAGCAATTAGGATGGGTTGGAATGCCAAAATGAAAGGTGGAAAAATGAAAATAATATGGAAGACATAAATTAACGAGATGAGAAAGGTAAATAAAAGAAAGAAGAAAGAAAAATTAAAGAGACAGAAAACGAGGAAAATGGAAGATAAAGAAAGATTATTGAATAATCATGCGAGTGCATTTAGATGATGTCTTTGAGTAGCATAAACAGAAGCATAAACAATATTTATCAATACAACCCAAACAATTACTTTGAAGCAACAACATCAATAACTGGTTCAATCTTCCAATTCATCAGCATCTCATTATTGTTGGCAACATGAGGGTTGTTTTCTTTGGATTCATCACATTCACCATATTGATAGTGATACAAACGAGGGATTGAACTTCCTCAGCTAGGATTACTTCAGCTGGGCCTGGAAATGTTTCCTTTAGGTGAGGAATCTGCTTCATTTTCTCCATTTGCTCCTTCTGAAATGCTCAAGAGTCATGCCTCTCATCTCCTCTTCCAATAGTGCATTATATCCCAAACCATATCGATTAGGCTTCTTGGTGACTGGTATTGGTGTCGTGATACCTTGCAACTGTAGTCCTAATCCTCTGCCTTGTAGGTATCCACTCTTAGCCATGATATGAGCCACCACCTGATTTTGCATTGGGGCTTATTCCTTCCGTTTCAGCCCTACTACCTCCAGGTTATGCCATAAACTGCTCTACCAGTTCCACATTCTCAACATACGGCAATGTAACTGGTTTAGATACTATGATATCTTTTTCTCCATGGATTGTAACGATTTGAGCCATTCTCTATGTATTTAACCTTTTGATGCAAGGTTGAGGGAACAGCACCAACATTGTTAATCCAGGGTCTTCCAAGCATATTGTAATCTCATTCGATCTCCATTACCTGAAATAACACTTTGAATCTACTTGGGCCAATCTCCAACAACAATAACATTTCCCCAAGGATACTTTTCTTTGCCCCATCAAAAGCCTTCACAATCATCACCTCCTGATATCATCCTTACTTATTGACAAGTAACTTAAGGTCGACATTGGTAGAACATTCAATCCTGACCCTCCATCAATGAGGACCCTGGGCACTATATGGTTTCTGCATTTGAGAGTTATGTATAGTGCTCTGGGTTAGCCGTGACACAACTTCCTCATCTAGAACGTAATCATGCTGACGTTTCACTGGATCTACCATATTCACCATGTTCTCTGTTGAAACGTCAGGCTTGACATAAGCTTCTTTTAGGATCTTTAACACCGCCTTTTGATGAGGCTCTGATGACAAGATTAGTGATAACAAGGATATTCTGCAGGAGTTTCTTTAATTGTTCCAGAATATCATACTCACTCGTTTCATGATTTTTAGAAATTCCTCCTCCTCATCTTCTTTCATTTCACTTCCTCCTAAGTCAGAACTTTTTCCAGCATTCCCTTCATTAACAAACTTTCCTTTTTCTATTTCTTTAGGACCATAACACCTTCCACTTCTTGTTATACTAGTTACTACTCCACCTACTTGGGCATTTGAGGTTTCTCCTATATCTCTTTTCATCTCAACCTCAGTCTCATAGTTCCAAGGTACAGCATGTGTGTCCTTATAAACAAAGGGTGTTGGTTTCTTCAATGATAACTACCTTTCTGGCTTCGTGCTTGATTAAGTGGAGGCACTCGAAGCACAAAACGCTCAATCACATTCACCTCTTCAGAACATTTAGCTTCTTTTTTGCTTGTATAACACCCAGGTTGAGTAATCCCTGTACACGAGCCTTGAAATCCCAATTTTCTATGTCATGGCCAAAGCCTCCTGAGTGGTAGTCACAACTCGATTCCATATCACATTTCTCATTTTCCTTCATCATAGATGCAGGTGCCTGATGTTGTATCCAACTTCCTTTAAGCCAATGAAAACTTTCTCCATAGGAGTTCGAAGATTCAAGACCCTCTTGATCAAGGGTTCCTCCATCGTCAAAGCATTTACTCGAGCTCCTCCTTCATGATTTGGCATCGGATTATTAACAATATCAGGCTTTGATTCCTCTTGGAGGTCCAATCTTCCACAAGCAATTAGCCTTCTTACCTTGTCTTGAAGGCTTCACAATCTTCAATTGAATGCCCCGCAACTTCCATGTGGTATTTACAAGTTAAGTTTGGGTTATACCAAGCTGGAAATGGTGGTTCTAATGGACGCACAGGACATGGTGAGATCAGGTGAGCATCGAACAATTTTTGAAACAAGGGAGCATTTGAAATGGATAGCTTTGGAAAGGTGGAAGGTTTGGGAATCGATTGCGATTTTGGTTTTGGAAATTTGGTCGAGGTGGTGTAGTGTTTGGGTAGTTCTGGGATACGTGGTCGGGTTATATGTATAGGCTGGGCGAGTTGGTTGGTATGGTCGTATGTGGATGTTATTGACTTGAGGTTGGGTATGTGGGATTGTATTTGTGGTTGGAGTAGTTTGGTATGGTGGGTAATAAGGGATGGATGGTATTTGGGGTGTTGAGGCATATCTTGGAATGAAAGATTGCTGACCTTGCACATAACTTACTTCCGCCTCTTCTTCCTTGGCAATCCTCTTCTTGTGTCCTCATTACTCACAGGAAGTTTTCCAGCTTTAGCCAAATTCTCGATTCTCTCACCAGCAGTTATCAATTCAGAGAAGTCTTTGTATGCCGCCCTGCCATTGCCCCAATGTAAGGAGATCCTAAAGTCCCCAAGAAGTACGAACACATTTCAGATGGGATAAGTGGCCGTTGCACTTGAGCACTAAAGTTCTCCATCTTTGAGCATATTGCTTAAAGGACTCATCTTTCTTCTTTTGCATCGTGCTCAATTGCTCGCGAGTAGGTGCTATTTCCATGTTAAACTTGTATTGATTCATGAATTGGTCAACTAATTCCCTCCAGCAGGAAATTTTGGAATGGTCTAATTGGATATACCACTCTAAGGCTGCCCAGTTAAACTTTCATGGAAAAAGCTGATAAGAAACTTCTCGTCCTTGGACCATATTGACATTTTTGTGCAGGAACTCTTTAAATGAAAAAGAGGATTACCAGTGCCATCATACTTCGAGAAATCAGGAACCTTGAAGTCTTTAGGAACTACTGTGTCAATAGGAGGGCAAAGCGCTCAATCTCCATATGACCATAAGTGCTAGGTCCTTGAATAGCTTTGATTTGCTCCTGAATCTTCTTCATCCATTCTTCTTCTTAACTTGTCTTTATTCACCTCTGCATGGCTATTTTCTGAAGAAAATGGTTGTTTCTGGATAACAACACGAGGCTGCCCCCAAATAGGGGCAGCATGCTCATGCCCATCAGGATGAGTGTTCTCTAACGAATGATAGCCTTCTCCAATCGGAATTACCAATGGCATTGTGGGTGGTGGCTGTCCATGAGGATTATTTAGAATCTCATCCACCTCATTCAATCCTTGAGTGACATTTACAGGTGCATTTAATGTCCGGTATGGTTATCATTGCAGCACTTGGTTGTACCTCAATTGACGTGTTTACCATGTCCCGATTTTGATTAGCTCTTAATAAATCAAGGGATTCCTTCATGGCTCTCATCATTTCTTCCATATTTGCTTGATTAGTTGACATTTCATTCAATTTCCCTCTCACTGCATCAACCTCCATGCTCAAATTTCTTACTTGATCAGAAGTATTTCCTGTTCACTATTGCCACCAGCCATCTTAGTCCGCGCTCTGTATTGTGAATACGAGTTAGATCGGTATCTTTCTCTGGCGCCCAATTGTGACTAAGTTTTACCTGTGTCATAAGATTTATTAAAAAGAAAGAAAAATTGTTATTTATTAGAGGTCTTCTATCGTGCTTAGTCTTGATGTGAGTGTCTTTGATGATAACTTGTTCCCAGAACGTCTCGTTCAAAGGTACTATGTTATATTTAAATGACTATTGCCATGAGATCAAACAGTATGAAGGAATGATTATTCATTCAAAGCATTATCTTTATTACAACCATTTCCAAAAGAAATACATCATAAAGCCACACATTGTCACTCAAAAGCCAATAGCTCAACAACGTCTTTCTGCAATCATTTGTTTCATTTTTCTAATCAAATCCCTGGAGGAGTTGACGAAGATGCGAATCTCATCTGGAGTCTCAAAGGGGATAATTTCCTGCTGCCATTTCCAAGTATCTTGGAACATCTTCTATTGCTGTATTGGCCAGCCCTGCCAGGTTTGAAAAGCGAACTTTCAACTCATGAATGATGTGATCTCATGCTGCACTTCAAGGTCCAAATCTGCAATCTTTTTCTTTCTTCTTCCAGAACAGCTTGATAATACATGATCTCATTTTTCATGTGTTGGTTTTGTTCCTCAATCTTTCTCTGTATTCATCATTCAATTCCCCAATTTGTTGTCTCATTTGTCCTTCATTTTTTAATGACCTTTCAGAGTTTTAGCACTTTGAAGGCTTTTTCAATCGTTGATTTTCAGCTAATGCTTCATCACGTTCTTGCCTTCGAAGTCCTAATTCTTTATTGGCAGCCATGAGACATTCTTTAGTTTTCATCATGTGCTCCTGCCCAGTTTTAACTTCTTACTTGTTCCTTCAAGAACTTGATCTCTTTTGGTGCTTTCTCGTTTTAAGCTGCATAATCATGATGGGCATTTTCAGCGCACCTCCACTTGCATCTTTTCTTGTTCAGCCTTGTTAAGTCTTTCTTTCATATCTTTGATTTCTTCAGTTTCATCAACATGCAAAGCCAATGTCTTACCAGGAGTAATTGCAGTTGAGACTCTAAATGGCAACTTAACCTCTTGAGCTCTATTTTTCACCCATTGGCGATAGCTTTCTTTCACTGCACAGCCTTAACTCCCAATTCTTTTCCTTTTCGGATAACATTATTCCAAGCAGATCGGATTTCTGCAGGAGAGCAATGTCATCCGAATCGGAGTAGTACATGATGAAAGGAGTTATTGTAGCTTCAAGGTGGTTCCATTATGGGGTAACCAAGTTGGCGCAACACTAATGCGGGATTATAATTTATACACCCTCGAGTACCCATGAGAGGTACATTTGGAAAATTTCCGCACTGATAAATCATTGTCTGCCCATCTTCCCACCAAAGGTACCATCGAATCACTTTTTCATTTAACTTGGCAAATTCCTCAGCCCATTCGCCCACTTTTGTTCTTGACCTGATACATTTTTAGATCATTGATAGGACAGAGTGTCTTGTTACTTCTTTGGAATATATGCGCAATAATCCACACATATAGCATTGGTAAACAACACAAAACTCTCTTGCCATTCTTCTCATAGCAAAAATTCAAGGAACAATATACATCTGCCAGGAGAGCCGAATAGGATTCTGAGCATGAAATTTTTGGCAAGGAATACATCAACTTGCGCTAGATCTACGAAACCATCAATATTTGGAAACAGAATGGTTCCATAAATGGTGAGGGTCAATACATCCGAAAAAGTGTCCCAATCCTCAGTTCAGCTAATCGCTGCATGTGTTTTCCAAGTACTCTCTTGTGAATCCTCTGGCTCCATTTCTGCATTTCTGTGCTTCACTCAAATCTCTTACATTTACCTTGAGGACATTTGCTATTGTATGCAAAGAAGCATAATGTCCTTGGTAGCTGTAAGGTTTTTCTCCTTCTAGTGGTAACCCTAGGATCAGCTCAAATTCTTCAAGGGTTGGTGCCAACTGGAAATCTTGAAAGGTAAAGCATCGAATGGAGGATCATAATACCTGCCAGGGCCTGATTGCCTCTGCCTGGACTTCCACCTCTAACAAGCTCAGGACTTTTCCATATTTTCTTGTGAGAGAAAGACGTTGTGGAGCTTTTAACAACTGACTCAAAGATCTCAAGCTTTCATGTTAGGCTTCTTAGCTTTAAGATGTAAAGTCTTTTTCAATTCTTCACAATTGTTTGATCTCATGGTTGTTTCCATTTTTTTTAAAGATACTCACAACAAGACTTGATATAGCTCTCTAACAAACCTGTTGAACAAAAGAAAGAGTGATTTTTCTTTAGAGAAAGAAAATACAAATAAAACTTGTAAACAAGTTAAAGAATTTATGTACAAAGAAAATAAGTTAA
>JAMLFY010000013.1:14410752-14431752 GCA_030441495.1 Dalbergia oliveri | reverse complement strand
TTTTCCCATCTTTACCAACCCCAATTTATCAAAATATTGCCAAACACTAGATGAAAGACTTCTAGCTCTCTTATTTGGAATGGGTGCTTAAATTCAACAGGAGCGAAGATTGACTACCACTACTAACACCAGGCATGAACATGTTGATCATAATTCATGAGACTTGCTTAGTATAGAAGCACCCAATTGACTTTGACACATTCATACTTAATTTTCAATCTAAATCACATCAAACAATCACAATAAAAACATTTTGAATTTCAAGCTACAATTTTACAAACAAATGAACAATCCATCACTGATTCTACAAAGTTAGAACTTATTCAAGTTCAACTAAACAAAGCATATTTAAAAAGTAAAAAAACAAGATGAAAAAAATAATAATACTCTTATACTCATAGTCAGGACAAGGGTGGGAACTGGGAAACTGTTATTTCTTAAGGCGAAGGTGTCTCCGGCGGCCTGGAGGCGCTCCTGGCGAACTGGGAAGCAAGGCACATGACAGCGACTCATAGCGAGGGCTCTTGGGGCAGGCTATGGTGGATTGGTGGAGTGGATTGGTGGCGGCTTGGTGGCGGGTGCATTGAGTACGAGAGTGAGAGAGGGAGATCTGGAGTGAAGACCACTTGAGTGAGGAGACCGGACTTGGAGATGGGAGGTTAAGAAGAGGCTTGGTAGTGGTGGTTGGAGGAGGCTTGGCGGGGGTGAGAAGAGGCTTGGCTTGATGAGCAATGAGCATAAACTAACGACATCCAGAACAACTTAAACATAGATAATTCAAGATTCTAAAACACTAGGGGATTGGGGTGGTCTAATTTTCTTACAATTCCATGAATTCATAAATCACATGAGTTAGAATTACTAGACTAATAAAAGGATTTTAAGGTTGATGTTAATTCCTTAACTATGCTTCAACAAGAAAAAGGGATTAGGTATGAAATTCAATCCACAATTCACACAAAATTCAAGACAAATTCCTAAACCTAGAAAATCATGAGGTATATCTCTATATCTAGTTCATGCACAACTTTCCCAAATTATGCAAGAACCTTAAATAGCTCCATGCAGATTCATAAAATTTGTAAAATAAAACAAGAGATAAACCATCAATCTCATAATTCCAACAAGATAAATTCAAGAATTCAAACAATTGTCCATACAGACTAAACCCCTAACCCCTAGCTCAGAGTTTAGCAACCCATCCTATTGAAGACAAAGAAAACAAAAGTGCAAAAAAACTCATAAAGAACCCAATAAATGGAAGATGAATCTCAATCTCAGTTCTCCTCTTGTTCCCTAGGTGTTCCAATAGGACAAAGCTTCATTTCTTGTGTTTCTTTTCGAGTTCCTCTACCTAAGTAGCCTATAAGTCATGTCTTTTCCTTTATTTATGTGAACTTTCATGTGCAGGTTTCTGTCACCGCCAAGCGTGTATTTTGAGTGCCCAAGTGGTGGCTCTTCAGCAAGCTTCTTATTTTTATATGTTGAGCGCTTGGGCGGTTGATTTTGAGGCTAATGCTTCAGTTAGGGCAACAAACATAAAATTGTAATTAATAAACTACCTAAAAACATGTAAATATAATTAAAACTCAAAGTAAAATGAAAATGAACCCAAAATAAATTAGTAAACATCAAAACTCAAAATGAAAAGAATCCTAATAAAAGGCAGCATCAAAGGTAAACAAATGCTCAATTTTTCAACTTTCACATAACAATTGCATACATTGATAGCACATCATGAGAGTCAACTATGTTTTAATGATGTGGCAAAATATAAATAGATAAATATGTAAAAAAGTTTTACATTGTTCTGCATACAAAATAAAACTCCTAATTAAATCATAAAATTAAATAGATTAATTTCTATGCACTGCAAGTGTAAAATTATCATCTAATATAAAAAACATTAGCAAAAGTGATGTTTCACACCCATTATTTAAAAAGTTATATAAATAAGATGATTTGATCGGATAATAATATAAATGTAACAATTGCCATTTTGGGAAAAAAAAACAATTTTGATGTATTGATAATGTAAAAAATGATTATACTGTTATCCAATTAAATTATTTTATTTGGGTGACTTTTCAAATAGTGTGTGATTCAATTATTTTAATGATGTGTCAAAATATAATTGTTGACAATGTAAACTTTTTATTGTCATTGTATAGAAATTAAACTCTTTTTAATATGGGAACATAAAAAAAAATTGACAGAAAATAACCATTTATTTTATGTGAAAATAAGAAGGATTTGATTTATACGCACTAATAGTTAAAAGTTTTTTAGACGTAATTATATATTCGGTATTTAAAAATCATGTAAAAGAAATATTTGATATTTTTAACGTATCCAATTATATATCAACCACTACTTTAAAAAATCATGCAAAAGAAATATTTTGGTTTGATGACTTTTACATTATCTGGTGTATAAAAATTGAACTCAAATAACAATTATTATTAGGCTTTTGTTTAAGTATCCATGAGGTATTTGTACGTTTATCCAGTAAAGGTTTGATTTGATAAATTTAAAAAAATTGATTTATTGGGACATGTGGCTCATTCTTTATCTCAAATAGCTTAGAGATACAGTATGATACTTTTTGAATTTTATAGGGTATCAAGAAACCTACTCTTATTATGGATTTATTGGAATACAACTAAGTCTGAAGAAGTTTACATCCATCTAATCATGTAATAATATATAAGCGAATATGATTATTCAAACCCACTATCTGAAAAAGTCATACAAAAAGAGATGTGATTGATGGTCAGTATATGAAAATTAAACTCTTTTTACTTCCTTATTATTATTATTATTATTACCAACGCTAAAATGGTGGAAATTTCCCGTCACTTCCCGTGAAACATAAGTGGAAAGATTTATAGACTTCATAGACGTTAGAGATTGTAACGGCTATATTTCAATTCAAACCTCAAAACAGTGTGTTTCGTCTCCCACTCCTTCTTTTCCCACGTTCATTCTTCCCAAACTCTCTCACTCTCATTCTCTCCCTGAACTAAAAGCTTCCTTCAACTCTCTTGTTCGATTGATTTTCAATTGCATTCTTACACAACAGAGAAACCCCAAACATCTCATCTTCCCTAAATTCCCCTTTCCAGTGTCCACATTCAATGGCTCCCACACCATCTTCCAAGCAAAACCACACGACGCAGCAGTTGAAGACTCCACACTCCAAGCACCGCCTGAACTTCAACGGAGCCAATCAACGCACCCATCACCCAACCCCAACCCCAACAACACAGCTACAACTACTCCCAACAACAACAATAACAACAATAATAACAACCCTCCAGATCACCCAGTTGAAGTAATCGCGAGAATCCGCGACCACCCTGACCGCAAGGACAAGCCTGCAGCGTTGGTCCTGCAGGTAAATCCGGACCTGAAACGGTAATGTTCGCAAAATTTTGAGTAGGGACTTCACCCTTGAGGGGTGTCCTTGTAGGAGGAGGATCTAAACGCATTCTACAAGAAATTTGTGGAGGAGAGGATCAATGGGGTGAAGAAAGGGAGAAGTGCACCATAATGATGTACGGACCGACAGGGTCCGGAAAAGTCACACAATGTTGGGTGTTCAAAGCAGGCGGGGATTGTGTATCGGTCGCTGAGGGACATACTTGGAGGAGATGGAGGAGGAGATGAGGAAGATGGAGGTGGTGAGTTGAAAGGGGTGATGGGGATGGGAACTTGTTCAGGTTACTGTTTTGGAGATTTACAATGAGGAGATTTATGATCTGTTGTCAAACAGTGGAGGAAAAGGGTTTGGAATTGGATGGCCTAAAGGAAGTGCTTCCAAGGTAAATCAATGTTGATCTGTTTGATTTATGTAAATTTTTGTTTTTTTTTTTAGCTTGTTTTTGGTTGGTAATTTTATAGATTGGCACATTTGTTTAAGGGGTAAAATTAGAAGAAAATTTTGATAACTTATGTGTAGAATTTAAAATTACATATGAAAGGTATTCATGAAATTTAACTCACATTTTATCTTCTAACCTTTGGTTTTGGGTTTGTGTTATTTGGATCAGTTTCATTATGCTACTGTAGAGTAGTCATAGGTTACCTTCATGACTTGTACAAATTTGTGGGTAATACATTTGGTTGATCTGTTTTTTATTTTTTAAGAGAGTACTGTCTTAATTAGTCCTAATCATTCCTGAAAAAATATCACATTTAAAGTTTTCATAAGATGGTCTTTAAAATGGATTCATTTAGACTTTAATTTATATGCACTGACTTTAATTCACAGAACTATAAGTTTTCATTTCTTAGAGACAAACTTGTTCGGTGATATTTTAGTAAGAACTAATTTGAAACTTCACTCTTTTACTTATTTATGCAGTATTTGTATGGTAGTGATTTGTACTGTATTCAGTTATTCTTGGCTAAGTTTCACTATGCATCTTATATGCTACAGGTTATAATAATTGACTGGTACAAATATGGTTGTTTGAGTTTTCTTTCTCACGTTTGTCTCAGTTTGATGTGCAATTTTTGCTTGGATGTATGTTGATTAGTGATTTCAATTGGAACGTAGATTTTGCTTCTAGGGTCTGTGTAATTTGGCTCAGTTTCATTATATACATTTTGCTTGATCATTTTTTTTATATTTTTTATTTTTAGTGCAATTTTTGTAGATTAGTGACTTGGATTGTATTAGGGCTGTGTTCTCAATTTCATTAATAGGAGCTACCCTAAATCCTAAACTCTAATTCATTTTAACTTTTTTTGTTTATTTTTAAACTTATTTGTGTAGTTTTTTTTGTAGATATGTGATTTAGATTATATTAGGGTTGTGTTTTTTCTCAGTTTCATTGTGTTTAGAAGCTATAGCTTATGACTAGTACACATATGGCCGTTATTTGTTTTGTAAGCTTGTTTCATGAAGCATGAATCAGCTGATTGCATATAATGGAATTTGAAATACCAATAATGGGCAGAAGATAACAATTTTCCCCGAAGTACTATTTCCTCTCAATGAATTTAGCTTCAATTATACATTTGATGGGCATCACTTTCTTCTGTTTCCTATATTTCACTCACAGGTGAAACTAGAAGTGATGGGAAAAAGGCTAAGAATGCAAACTATATGTCTGGAAATGAAGCAGGAAAATCTCAAAGGAAATTCAGAAAGTTGAGAAGAGGAGGATTGTTAAGAGTACTCTTTGTCAAAAGAGTTCTAGAAGTCACTGCATGGTATGATTGAGTTATGTAGAAGGCATTGTTTGATAAAATTCAACATTTTTCCTTGATTGGTAATAATGTCTTCAATTTGAACAGATAATCCTTGATGTCCCAACTGTGGGTGGGCGGCTAATGCTTGTAGACATGGCAGGATAAGAAAATATTGAGCAAGCTGGTCAAACTGGATTTGAGGCCAAAATGCAGGTAAAATTTTTAACGTTCTATGTTACTATTTCTTTCTAATGTTAATCTTAGAGTTCTCTGCTGATGGTTAATCTATTGTTGAAATTGTAGACCGCAAAGATCAATCAAGGAAATATCGCTCTGAAGAGAGTGGTTGAGTCCATTGCTAATGGCGATTCCACACGTCCTTAGGGGACAGCAAACTTACCATGCTTCTGCAGGTAATTCTTGTTTACTGTTAAGTGAGTTTTCTGGATTATGTGATGTAATTTATTTTCAGTTTCATTCATACAAGTACTTTTCCTGTT
Source organism: Dalbergia oliveri (assembly GCA_030441495.1). Taxonomy (NCBI): domain Eukaryota; kingdom Viridiplantae; phylum Streptophyta; class Magnoliopsida; order Fabales; family Fabaceae; genus Dalbergia; species Dalbergia oliveri. Next base: position 14,426,053 of record JAMLFY010000013.1, on the reverse strand, counting down.
TTCTTCCCTTTTAAAGGATTCATTTGAAGATGATAAGTCGAAAATTTTAATGATACTATGTGCAAGTCCTGATCCTAAGGAAATACATAAGACAATCTCTACACTTGAATATGGAGCCAAAGCAAAATGTATAGTTCGCGGCCCTCTCACCCCAGTCAAGGAGGAGGATTCTTGTTCTGGTGTCATTTGGGGTCCCGAATTGCTGCAATGGATGAATTTATCATGAAGCTTCAGACGGAAAACAAGCTAAGGGAAAAAAGCAAATGAAGCACATAAACTGCTCATGAAGAAAGAAGAAGAAGTTGCTGCATTAAGAGCTAGGCTCGAGCTTGCAGAAGGAAAAAGAGCTCCTGCAAGTGAGAGGAGATTAACTTGATGGTGAATGAAAGGACACAGCTTCTCAAACAAGAGTTGGACAAGAAGTTGGAGGAGTGCCAAAGAATGGCCAATGAATTTGTGGAATTGGAGAGGAGGAGGATGGAAGAGAGGATACTGCAGCAGCAGGAGGAAGTTGAAGTCCTCAGAAAGAGGCTTGAGGAAATGAGTTCAGCTGCATTGTAAGGATGGATGTGGTGTGGAGATGAATCCAAAGATATGGAGACAAGTGGTTTTGTGAGGAGGCTAATGCACATATACAAGAGTGAGGAAGATCCTGGAATGGTCAAATCAATGGATTTGGACATGGATGATCAGAAGCTGCTCGCGAAGTTAGGATCATTGGTGGAGAGAACCTTTCATCAAATCAACCTTATCCAAATGGGGTTGCAGATACTCATGTTGGTGTAAGCAAAATTTGGTGAAAGGGCATGTCTTAGTACAGTATTTGAAGATGAAGAAGAAGAAGAAGAAGAAGGAGAACAAGATCCTGAAGTTGAGAAAGAAGTCATAGAGGAGAAGAGGATATATACTGTTGACAAGCCTAGTGCAGCAACTTCTAACATGCTTAACAGAAGTCCAGAGAGAGATGATTACAGTTTTAAGCCAAGTTCAGAAGATGGCAAGGATAATACTGCTTCTAGACTGTTGAGAATCCAAAATATATTCACTCTCTGTGGGAACCAAAGGAGCTCTCCCAGCACATTGGAACTCCAATGCCTACAAAAAAGAGGCCTGAAACTGTTGATTTGGGTTGTCTCCTGTGAAATCTCCCCTGAAATCTCCTGTCACGACGAATGAAAAGGACTCCATTTTAAAAGTTGCAACAAGGAGAACATGGAGCCACAATTTGTCGTGGGAAATTAGCTTCTAATGCTTGTAGTGAAAAATGTAAAAAAAATAAAAAATTTGTATGATATATGATGTGATGTGTAAAAAAAAAAGCATGTTTCCTTCTGGAAAATGTAATTTATTCGTACCTAACTGTGGTGTACTTAATTCTGGAAAATATGACACTTGATTCCTTCTTGCCACAAAGTTACCTATTTATTTGTTGTCATCTGACTATTTTGTTTGTTCTATATTTCAATTACATCTTTACATTAACTTTAATGTTTCTGTCCGGTCCTCCACATCTTTTGAGCCAGGATCTTTGTTTATGTGTCGTAAATAAATAATAAATTAATTATTGGCATGGACCAAACAGTCTTTTAGGCTTTGTTTTTAAAGTTGAGATTTGGAAGGGAAGACATTAAGAGATTGACATGTGTTTGGGAGTTTATAGATTGATGAAAGGAGGAGTTTGAAGGTGTTTTGAAACCCTCCTAAATCCCATGTACTCGTTCAGTTTCAATTCCCCAATTTGGGGTATTTAATTCCCCTTACTTCATTTCCAATTTCCAAATTATCCATTCATCCCACCGCACCAAAATCACATGGTCCCATTCTCATTTCTTGCCTTTGAAGTTGGAAGAACCCTAGATCTCAATTTTCTTCATTTCCTGCAATAGCCGCCGTAAAGCATCGCCTGGCGGGCCGCTTAGGCACCCACAGTTGACGGTGACGTTTTCTGTCGCAGCCACGCCGTTCACGACTTCAGAGCGTGGCAGCCACCGCCTAGTCGCACCGCCTTCTGCCTAAGCAACCACCATCAGCTGGGTTTCCTTCTTCTACAAATGTTTCTTCATTTTTTGCAACCACTTGCTCTCTGTGGAACCTTCATTCGCGAATCTTCTTTGAACCCTAATCCTAATCTTCTTCCATTAAATTCCATCTATTCCATTGACAAAGACGGATTCCAAGAGGCCGAATCAAGTTTGCTACCTTTTTTTGTGTTGTTGATTTTGCCATTTCAAGTTTTGAACCTCTATTTCTTCGTGTTTCTTCGCCTTCGCTTCCAGCTTTAGCTTCTGTGATTGGATTGCACTTTTAAATGGTTCATTTTCATATTAAAGCTCATGTTGCACCCAATCATTATTATTATTGTTGGATTTTGTGATACCCGGTGTACACGTGAGTAGACAAGTTCTGTATGGCCTAGGGTCCCTGGGAACCACCCATATTGTCGGTCCTAAATTTCACCAAGTCTACAATCCTACACCTTAGAGTCATATTAAAAGTCCCGATAATTGTTCCCAAGAGGAAAATAAGATAAAGAGCAATTTTAATGAATTTTATGGAACTTTTAAATGTTTTATTTTTAACCTACAAGTTTAATAAATCTTGAAAATTCCCATATTGAACTAAAACTCAAAATTTGGATTTTGATTTGTTGGAATTTTGATCTTTATGATATTTTATTTGAATCCAAATGGGGGTATTTCCTTATTTACATTTATGTTTTAAAGTTAATGGAGAGTAAAATAAATGAGGACATTAACTTAATGTAAATAAGTGAGTATTAACAACCCAGATGCCAAATGATAGGAAAAATGCAAAAGTTAGGGTTGTGTTACCTTGCTAGCGGTTCACAAGGGTGGTTTCGATGGTTTTAGATCGCTCTGGTGGTCTAGACCACTATACATTCATAAGTGCACAGGTATGGGAGGCAGACCCTCCTGATTTCCTATAGTGGTCATAGACGGCTATGGGCCCTCCCTGGAGCGTGACGGTCTAGAAGGTGTCGTTCCACTTGCTAATACATCCCATTTTATAAAATCCTTCCCTTCTTCCCTTATTTTTTCTAGAAAACCCAAACCCTCTCTCCTAACCACATTTTCTCTCTTCTCTCTTAATCCATTCAGTCTAGCTTCCCAAATTATCAAGGTATGTTTATGTTGATAGATTTTGTCTTGGATTCTTCCCATTCTTCCATGTTCTTAGTATGGGTTATTATTTTCTCTCATTATTGTCAATGGGAGTACTCCCAATGTTGTTAGAATAATGTAGAGTTATCAAGAGAGTATTAGAGAATAATCTAGAGTTTTATCGTTGAAATGACAGACATTTGTGTCATCCCCTTTGAGCTTTATCAGAAGTTGTTCCCTCATGCTCCACCCCAGGTGAGTGGATTCAATCATGTGACCTTTATTTTTGGTCATTAGAGTTATTTTCCTCATATTGTGGCATTAATGTATAGTGTTAGAGCATATTTCAAAGAGATTTTAAATAGATGTTAATTATGTCAAGTTTATGAAATCATGGTTTTCATTATCATGAAATATATTATTTGAGACTATTTTAGAAAGGATTAGAGATGTTATGACTTCTTATAATTTTAAGAGTAGAATAATTATATGATAAAGTGTAAATCGATAAGAGCCTAGCATAGAGTATTTAGAGGAAATAAATATATAGAGCAAGTATGATTTAGTTTGTGAATAAATATGTTACTTACTTAGAGCTATTATGTTTATCATTTCGAATGCCAATGTTTTGAGCTATAATTTTGGATTTATCATGTATATAAAGAATTATGTTATCTTGAGATTTAAATTGAGAACTCCAAGTTTTATGGTCCCAAGCATTATGGAATTCAATATGATTCATAGTAACTCCAGATACATATTTTGTGGGCTTGAAATAGGAATGCCTACAACGAGTAATCCCTTGGGCATGATTTTCAAGCCACGGTTATGCTAAAAGTCAGATTGTTAGAGTTATATGAATCAGAACTCTTAGAGTACTAAGTATTTCGGGCTCCTGGCGGAGGGACTGAGCACCCACCCTTTAGCTATGAAATTTCTATATTGTTGATTTTTATTTATTTATGTTGAGTTATGTATGATGAACTTTATTATATAGCCATGGAGGCAATAGTAATAAACGCTAAGAAGACAATAGTAATAAATAGTCAGGAGGCAATCTTGTCTAACAGCCATGGAGGCAAACCCCTTCACAGCTATGGAGGCAGATCTTTTAAAGAACAGATTAAATTGGGACCTCCTCAGATGCCCATAGAGAATAGAGATATTTATAGAAAGTTATTAATATTATTCTAATGTATGTTTAGCAAGTTTCAGAGTATTGTTGACTATGACTTAGAGGAGTTTAGAGCTTTGTTTATATGGTTATACATGGGATTACTAGAAATAGTTTTAGAATTTATTTTATTATTGTTGTTATTATTGTCATTAGTATTATTATGATTTTTATGCATCTTGGTCGTTATCCCATGAAAGGAGTTACATGTGAGAATCACCCAGCGTTTATAATAAAAACTCACCCCTTCTTTTCTCCTTTTTCTCACAAATATAGTGTAGCTTGAGATCCTCCTTTTACTCCCTTACAGTAGCCTATTTCATTGGTGAGCTTCACGTTGCCGTGAAATATTTTGGATTCCTTTGGGTAGAGTGTTCCAAGTGATATGACGGTCCCAGACCATATGCATAGAATTATTTTCATGTTCTTACATTTTGTACACCATGATTCTTTGTATTAAAATGATTAGCATTCCTGGTGTATTTTGTAAATGAGCAACTCAATATGACTTATGTTATTATAGCTACAATTTTAGATTTTACTTATAGAAAAGAGTTATTTAGATTTGTTACGAGTTTAATATGAGAATTGATTTATGATTTAAAATATATTTTATGAATAAAGTATGCATATAGTACGTTAGGCAATCACGAGGCTTAATGGATGAAATTCTTCACGTGGTTTTAAATCCAAGTAGAGTCATGATAGATTTGGTTTTATTGATACAATTTTTTTGAAATGTAGGTAAGCTGATTTACCCGTGCATGAAGAAGAGGCCAGCGAACCCAAGTGCCTTCTTGTTGGAAAGAGGATCCAAAGGGTAGCCATTTTCTACTCGTTGGAGGTATGCGCTTCTGCCTTTCTCCTTTCTATTATTATTATTATTTATTATTATTATTATTATTATTATTATTACTCATTGAAGAAATCGTTGCAATTACATATCATTTGTAGTGTTAAATGCAATTATTTGTTCAAGATTTTGGTTGTTTATAGTGACCAAAAAAGGAAATTTGAAATTTGGAGCTAAGTGTTTATTCTTGATAATGATAGTTCCATTGATGGAGAACTAATTTTATCATATGTTTTATTTTGTTGGTTGAATATAATTGTCGACATACTTTGTGCAAAACAAGATGGGAACATGAAAATGAAATATAGGAAACAAGATTTATTACAATAGGGGCACATGCCCAGTGAAATTTTGATTTTCTTTTAGAGAATATTAATAAATATATGTATTCCTCCTATTACATGATTAAGTTTGCCCCCATTATATGTTTTGCCTTTAGTAACTAAATTTTCTGGATCCATTCCTGATAGGAAAGAGATTTAGTTTTCCTAGTCAAAGATGATATACGTTGTGTGTCTTGTCTAACAAGTTGTGCATTACAATTTCATCATCTTGTATGCCCCATCAATGGAAGGTCACATATCCATTAATATGCTACTGTCAAAAGTTTGCCTATGGTTACTGTTTAAACTTCTAATTAATTTGAATGGATGAAATTACATTAAGTGCTAAAGAGTTGTAACATATTTTTATTTTACCATTTTGCAGGGGTCAAATATTTTGTGCGGTTACATCATTTTATCAATTGCTGTCATTTGCCTTCTTCCTATTCAAGTGAGTTCCTGCAAATAATTAGTTAATCTTTATGTGAGAATCACATTGATTCAATTTCTCTATTTGTGATTCAACTATTAGTCTAAGAAGGATAGCTATAAATATATTCAGCCACTTGATCGTTTCACAATTTCAGTTTTGGAATATCAGACTCAGAAAATTAGTTTGTTGTACTTGATTAGTTTGGGAGAAAACATAGTTCTATTTTGTGTTTGATCATATTCTCCCCTTTCTCTCTTCCTTTTGCCATGTCCACTGCTTAGGAACTAAGAAAAAAAATGTAAAAGGACTCCTATGATATGCATAATAATGTTTATAAATGTGTACGCACTAACATGTACATATCATGATTCATGCATTGCAAAAGGCTATGGAGATTAGAAACAAAAGGCAGTTCTGTGAAACAAAGTCTTTTGAAATCAGTGAGTTCAATTTGGATAGCATTTAAGACACTTTAGGTGTAGGTAATGAAGTCATATCTCCAGAAGTACCTATATCTCACAGTTAAGGGCCCAAAGGTAAAAGGTCTAGAACGTCTAGGGATGAAACTGAAGCTGAAAGGATAAAGATGGTTCTTCAAGATCTTGTTAGAGCTTTTAGGAAGCACTCCTGCATACGAAAGAGCTAAGCAAAAGGCTCCAATTTCAGAAAGTGAAGTCAAGAAGATCTTGAAGATTTGCAAATTGAGGACCACTTGATAAACCGTGTATACTTGTATCTTCTTGGTCAACTTGAGTGCATTAGTGGAGTGATTGGTTGTCCTAAGGACAAATGTAAGAGGTTGTTATTTGAGATGGTGTTTGGTCCTCTGGTCCTTTTTGATGTAGCTTTTAAATGAATTTTGTTTGTGAACCAATGATTTAGTACTTAGGTTGGTTTAATATTTGACATTGTTGGACTATTTAAGTTTCAATTAATGAGTTTTTTTTCCTTGTATATTATTATGAAAATATTGCCAAGTGTTGCATTGATAGTATTTGTTATTTCTTTTCCTTTTGTAAGTTGCAATTGTGTATCCAATTGATAGTTACATATTTTGTCCCTTTTTGTAAATACAAATATTTTGCATGGTATTATTTTTTTTATAAATATGAATTTGATAGACTTTTTAAAAATATTGACGAAAAAGTCATTTCCAAAGATAAAAAATAAAGAGATAATTTTTTAAATAATCTATTGTGTAGAGCAAAAAATTTAAGGAGAAGCATTTTTTAAATTTTTTATGAAAATAATTAATTATTTAAAAATAATTAATTACTTAAAAAATAAAATAATTAAATATATTATTAAGGGATAAAAGTGTTAAAAAATATAAATTTCCTATTTATTTTTTATTAGTAAAAATATGTATTTTTAACTAAAATAATTAATCCTATAAAAATAAAACAATATAATATTATAAGAAAGGGTAAAATTATAAAAATAGACCATAAATCCCCCAACTCCTTTCTCTCTATATATCTTGCATTCACAAACAAATAGAGGATCAATCCTCTAAACTCCTTCCTTCCTCACTTTCCTACTTCTTCCTTTCCTCACCTTTCCTTCCCTTCAATGTCTTCTTTTCCTTCCCTCCAAACTCCCAAATACAGCCTTAGGCTCTGTTTGTGAGTTTAGGTTTGAAGGAAGAGAAGGGGAGGGGAAGGCATAAGGATTGATCTATATTTGAGAGTTTTTAGATTGATGGAAGGAAGAGTTTGAGGGTGTTTCAAAACCTTCCTAAATCCCCCTTCTCCTTGATTCTCAGGTACCCCAATTTGGGTGTTTTAGTAAAAATAAATTGAGAATACTTTGGACCCTTACTCTTTTTTCAATTTTCAAACTAGTCATTCATCACACCACATCAAAATCAGATCATCTCATTCTCTTCTCTCGCTTCTAATCTTAATCCATGGAACCTTAATCCTAATCTTCTTCATCTCCTGTAACCATCGCATGCGTCACTGTCGCTTTGGCACTCATAGTCACAAACAACATTGTCTATTTGCAGCTGTCGTGACTTCGTGCACCTGAGTAGTGGCCGCCGTTGTGCGACTTTGTCCTGGAGCAGCCCATTGTCAACCATGCCATCCTCCGTCAGCAGCCACCATCGCAGGTGGTCCTCTCTAACCGAACTTGGATCATGACCGACACGTGGGAAATCCCATCTCACGTAAGCATCATGGTGTTGAGTTGTGGTACGTGCACATTTAAATATAATTTTCATCTCGAAACATATTCCAACCTATAATTTCAATACATAATTAGCATATATAATTTCATTTCATAAATCAAGTCTAAAATCCATAATCATAAAATAAAATATAAATTTAGTTACTCTTTACAAACCCAAGAAATCCACAAAATATAAATACATGTATAAACCTCTAAACATGAAATCAAAATATATACATGGTTTAGGACCTTAGCCAAAGTCACTGGAGCACTCTAACAAAACATAACAAGCACTTCAATGCAAGGTGAAGCTCAAGCTGAAGCATGCCGCTCTAGGAGGAAACTGATAAGGATCTAAAGCGCTGCTATAACTATAAGGGAAAGGAAAGGAGAGGTGAGTTTTATATAAAACTCGGTAAGCAAATTCTCACCTGTAACCCCTACATGGGACAACCAACAAAAATACATAAACAATAATAATAAATGCAACAACTAACACAACTTTCATATTTAATTACATGATAACTTGAAATCCAGAAATTCATGTAAGGCATAAAAACAGTAAATAATAGACAACTGGAATCTCTAATATATATAACATAATAATAATTATATAAATAGATATACTTGAACTTTGAAGGGCATCCAACAAGGTCCCATAGTGCATATCTAATTAGGTTCCATCTTCTGAATATTCTGATAGGTACAGGGATTCTTCTCATAGGCAACTTAGTACCAAGGCTAATGATCTTACATTTGTTAACTCACTATCTATTTCTTTATAGCTACTATATACACAAATTATTAAAATTAAGAAAAGTTCCTCTAATTTCATAACTGGGTCTAATTCTTATTATTGTAAGTAAACCTTATGAATATATAATTCCAACAATATTGTGATAAACATAACAACCAATAATTCATACTCATAATCATAATCTATTTACTAAAATCATTTATATAACAACTATGGTTCCATGAGTTTTCTGACAAATTTTCATGATGCATTGAAAGCATAAATTTTCTAAATTTATTGTAAATTCGTATAAATTCAGACTATTCATGATATAGTTTTTAAAATCATGTTCCAATATCTCTATGTAAAGGAAATATCACTAATGGCAAAAAATAAAGGTCATAGGCTTGAACCCACTTACCTAGAAGGTGGAAAGTGAGGTGTCAGCACCAATGAAACTAGAGAAGCGGGAATGACACCAACCATTCCATGGAAGCAACCAAAACCTATGAAAAATCATAAACACCCTAGAACAACTCAATGAACATTGAGAAAGTAATCAAAGTTGACAACAACCAAGAATATAAACACCTGAACTAATAAAAAGGAAGAGAGAGAGAACAAAGCATAAAACAATGAACAAGTCCTTACCTTGAAGCTTGGAGGAGACGGGTTGAAGGAGAAAGAAGAGTGAAGGGTGGGAGAAGAGTAGAAGGGTATTAGGGTTCATATTTTGTAAGGGAAAAGGGTCAGGAAGGGTTATATAGGTTAGAGGCTCATTAAACAAAACTACGTCAAGTTAGAGCATTCTAATATGCAAAAATGCGCATTCGCGCTTTTTATTGCACATCTGTGCACATGTTGAAAATTGAGGGCTCATTGTCCTCAAAGGAAAACATGACCCCACATCCATGGGTTTTCGTTGCACGTCCGCTAGGCACAAAACTACATCTAAGGACTAAAGCGCACATCCACGTGGTTTGTGCAAATTCTACCTTGAGCCTAGGGATGGCCTTTTGACGGATAACCTTCGTACATACACGTAGACCAAAATATTACATACTTAATCTTTATGGCTTCTTTGACTTCCTAAGTTACTTCTTCATTAGAATGGTTCCTCTAGGTGACTTTTATTGAGGCCACCTCCTTCAAGTGAAGCTTCTTAATCTACCTATCCATGATGGCAACTGGTTCTTCCTCATATGACAAAATCTCATCAACTTGAACCATTTGTAGCGTGGGCACATGAGACTAATTGGCATGTACTTCCTGAGCATGTGACATGGAAGATTGGATAGATAAATAATAAACTGGGAACTAATGTCAATCTATACTCCTGCTCCAGCTTTCTCTAAGACCTCAAAAGGGTAATATAGCGAGGATTTAGCTTGCCCCATTTACTGAACCTCACCACTCCTTTCATAGGAGATACCTACCAAAACACATGATCACCCACAAACTGCAAGCCTTGTTGTCCTTATTCATAGGATTTTATCTGGACTAGCCCCATAGCCTTTCATTGATCAGCAAGAAATTCTCTAAGGTTTCCTGAACTAGGTCTAGACCTAAGGACTTAGCTTCCTTAAGCCTAAATCACCAATAGGAGATCTACAACACCTCCCATACAAAGCTTCGAATGGTGGCATCTATATACTTCTCTATTAACAATTGTTATATGAAAACTCTATTCGCAAGTGGTCACACCAGCTCCCACTAAAATCCAAAACACTAGCTTGAGCATATACTCTAGGGTTTGAATTGTCCTTTTGATTGGTCATCTGTCTACTAATGAAAAGTTGTGATCAATTCCACATTCCCAAGAGCCTCTTGAAATGCTTTCTAGAATTGCGAGGTGAATTGGGACCTCTCTGATATGATGGACATTGGCATGCCATGGAGTCTACAATCTCTTCAATGTGGAGTTTGGCATATTGAGATGCATGAAGATAGTCTTTATTGGCAAAAAGTGTGCTAACTTAGTCATTCTATCCACAATTACACATATAGAATCAAAACCCTTGGTGGTTCGAGATAACCCGACTATAAAGTCCATGGTTATCCTCTCCTACTTCCACATTGGAATCTCTATATGCTATAGTGACCCTATAGGCCTTTGGTGCTCATTTTGACTTGTGACATACCAAATATTGTGACATGAAGTCATCTACATCTCTTTCATACTTCCCCACCAATATAGCTTCTAAGGTCTTGATACATCTTGACTAGACCTGGATAAACTGATATGCTACATTATAGGACTTCTTGATCACCTTTATCTTCAACTCACCTACATTAGATATCATTAAACGATCACTAAAATGCAACACACTTTCTACATCAAGTGATAACTCTATATTCTCCCTTGCAGACATCCTCCACAAGCTTTCTAACTTGGGATCTTCTCCCTACTATGCCTTCATCTACTCAACTAGGGCTGTCTAGGCTCTCTATAAGCAAGAAAGGCTCCTAAACGTGTGTATATCCTCTCTAATGGCTGTCTTAAAGGTGCTATGTGGGCCAAATTGACAACAAGTTTCCTGCTTCAACCATCTACAACATTCCCCTTGCCTAAATGATAAGAAATCATGCAATCATAATCCTTTATTAACTCTATCACCAGGTCCTGCAAGACTCAAATCTTTTTGCTGAAAGATATATTTTAAGTTCTTGTGATATGAAGATCTTACAAGTTTCTTCATCCAGGTAATGCCTCCATATCTTAAAGGCAAAAATCATCGCTGCCATCTAGGTCATGTATAGGGTATTTCTATTCATGCTCCTTGAGTTGTCTAGATGCATAAGCCATAACTCGGCCATGTTGAATAAGGACACAATCAAGTCCAACTCTTAAAGCATCACAAAACATCGAAAAGCCGCCTATCCCTTAGGGTAACACCAACATGGAGCCGCGGTAAACAAGTCTTAATCTTCTGAAAACTCTCCTCACATGCATCCAACCATTGAAACCTCCATTCTTCTATGTCAACTTTGTCAAGAACGCAGCCTTGAGAAATCCTTCATAAATCTCCAATTGTATCCGCTAAACCTAAAAACTATAGATCTCTGAACTTTAAAGGCCTTGGCCACTACTATACACCTCTATCTTCTTCGATTTACAGGATAACATCTTAGACACTATGCCTAAAGAATGTCACTTGATCAAGCCAAAATCCACACTTAGAGAATTTGGCATACAACTGATTCTTCCTCACCATCTGAAACAACCCTTAGATGCTCTCATGCTCCTCCTTGCTCTTAGAATACACAGGATGTCATTAATGAAGATAATCACAAAGTTATCCAGGAACTGCTTGAACACCTTGTTCATTAGGTCCGTGAAAGCTTAAGGGCTTGGTCAACCCTAAGGATATCACAAGAAACTCAACGTGCCCATCCTGAGTCCTAAAGGCCATCTTGGGTACATCCTCATCCTTAATCTTCAATTGATTATAGCCTAACAGAAAGTCAATCTTGGAGAAATATTTTCCCCTAGGATTTGATCAAGTATATCAATGTGAGGTAAAGGATATCCTCTTAGACTTCACCTTGTTCAGTTGCTTGTAGTCTATACACATTCTCATTGATCCATTTTCTTCTTCAGAAACAAAACCATAATAGCCCAAGGTAAGGTACTGGCAGGATAAACCCTTTGTCAAGTAACTTTTTCAACTCAGCCAGTATTCGATATGGGGTTATAGAGATAGGTCTTACTCCCAAGCTAAGCTTTATCCCAAACTCACTTTCCTCTCCAGTGGCATCCCTAACAAATCCTCCAAAAACCCATTTGGGAACCTACAAACCATCGGGACCAAAATGAAACTTAGCACTTCTGCATCTATATCTGATTGAGGCTAGAAACCCATGAACTCCTTTATCCCTAAGCTCAAAGCACTCATAACTAAGATCAAACTAGCCAGAATTGAATAACTCATAGCTTGAAACTCCTATAGCTCACCTCGGGAACATCAAACCTTATTTGTCCTATTGTGATAGTCCACCATCGCATGGCATGAAGTTAACCGTCATGCCATGATAACATCAAAGTTGGATATGTCCAACACTATTAAGTTTGCTAGTGTCTCCATGTCACCAACCTTGACCTCATATGATTTATATGCCAACTGGACAAGAAAAGGCTCTATCAAAGGTATCCTGACTAAGGACGGCTCCTCAAGATTGGAAGGGAATTTCTCGAACCATCTAGAAAAGAACGGGGACACATATGAATGTGTGGACTCGGGATCTATCAATCTAAAGCGTCAAACAAGAAAACTTTGGTTATACCTGCTACCGTTGCATTGGATGCCTGTGCATCTTGATGTGTTAAAGTAAATAGATAGGGCTATCCTCAACCACCTTGACCACCTAGGCCTCTACCTCCAAGGCCTCCCCCAGAAACTTTGTCTGCTGGAGTAACCGTATCACCATGGGTCATGATTGAAATGACTAGGCTGAAGGTGGGTTCATGGACCCTTGACTAAGTTCTGAAGAAATGGGCACTCCCTATGCTTATGGCCTTATTGGCTACAAGAATAGCATGCAAAGGTACCCATCATGCACCGACTTAGATGCCACTTCCCACAAGTCTGGCACACAAGATAAGTTTGCATTAATTCCTTATCACTATATTGGTTACTCCCCTCTCTGACTCTAAGAAACAATAGGTCAAGTTGGGTAAGCTCTAAGAAGGTTACCATACCTAACTAAGCTCACTGCTAGCCTTGCCCTCTACGTAAATCACTCTTTTAGAAAAAGAACCATGCGTGTCTTAGCCCTTTTCCTTACATTCGATGCCTCTCATCTTTGCCAAACCATTCTCAAGTCCCATAGTTGTATCCATAACCTGAGTGTAGTCCATGGCCCCAAGTAAGATAGAAAGCTAAGGAACATGTCCTTGGATAATCCCTAAATGAAGTGCCTTACCCTATCTAACTCTCTCGAAGCATGCTTGAAGCTGCTTGTGCCAAGTAAGTGAACGCTCATCTTTGCCACCGTTGTACCCAAAGTCAACCTAAGCCTCAAGAACTCCCTACCATCTGGGCTCGTTGACTTTCTAATAGAAACTTCCTCAAAAGCTGTAACACCCTCCCAAGTATAACATAATCCTTAATCCATGATATTAGACTCTGGAGTCTTACTTATAAATTAGTAGACCTTTCTTAATTATATATAGGATTCAATTGATTCATACAATAACTAATTCATAATTCTACTAAAATGCATAACAAAGAAATAACGTATTTATTGAATACAAGTCAAATACAATAAGAAACTCTTATATGATCCTTACAGTACATATGTCTTCTCATATATCTACAAACATATATACATAACAAAATAAAACTTGATCAGAGACTTCAAGTGTTGGGCTTCCATAGTAGTCGCCTCATTGTTCTCTTGAGCAATCTAGAGACGATACGAAAACACAAACAACATAGGGGTAAAAATTGTGAAATTCTTAGTAAGGCATCCCCAAATACATAGTAAAATCCATGTCATCATGATTGTCCAGCCACTTCAATTTATTAAGAAAATGTGATCATACAATACATATCAAAGGTTCATTTTAAAGTTCAAAATCATCCTTCAAAGTGGGTTTCTTTTAGTATTCAATCACTTAATATAAATACATCATCATATAAAGCATATATTGTCAAGTTTCAACTAAAACATATTAGTCTTAAGCATAGATGCTAAAATCATTCACTTAACATAATATAAAGGACTACTTAGGACAATTATTACTCCTACTTGTCATGGCCCTTGACCTATGGTAGTTTATTTTACTCCTGGGTAATAGGTTGTTTTTCAAACTAAGCATATTCCTATACATGATCATTGGAGGCCCTCTCCAACTCTCACAAGATCTATTTCTAGTCAGGTTACATTTCCCGACTCATTTTAAGGGTAGTCAGGTTCACTTTCCTTGACTGAATAGACGACGTTCCCTAGCCCAATAAGACATATTCATTCATGTAAGCAATTGTAATAAGTATTCACATTTATATGTTCCTAACATCATCCATAGATTCACATATACAAGCATCAAAGTCATATATGCATTAGCATCAATTTCTAAGTTTCTTAATGCATCAAGCATACATATTACTCATGATCTCAAGCTTCTTTTCATATAGGATCATTTATCATGAGCACTCACATTTTCATATGTGTAACATCATCATTAACCTCACATAGTATCAATGAAATCAAATCATAGACATTTCAAAATCTTTTCAGCCAATCTAATATGCAGAATTTCGTTCTAAAGAAAATTATGGAACGCTACTAAATCTCATCAAAACAGAGCAAAATAAATTTTCAAAATTAATTCAATATGTCTATAAGACCTTGTAAAAATTTCAAAGGAAACTAAGGTCTCTGGCTATATTAACAAAATTCTACAAATTTGGAGGTCAAAAGTGCTTATCTTAGCCAATAGGCACAATTCCCAATTTTCTTACCCTATCAAATGAACATATAAAATC
>JAMLFY010000013.1:14388800-14410252 GCA_030441495.1 Dalbergia oliveri | reverse complement strand
AGTAAATATATACATAGTGTCTTCTGAGAGTTTTCTCCTATTGTATAGAGAGGTGTATCTCCTAGTATAAGAAAGGTGTTATTGTTCTCTCTTTATATTTCGAGAAGATGTAATTTTTATTTTCCACATAGTGAAAATTTCCCTTTCATTAGTGGACTTTCCACGTAAAAACATTTGTTTTCAATTCCAATTCTCTCAACTCATTTTAGTTGCATTGCTGCTTCCATAACTGTGATACCCAACAAGTTTCACCATGGATCTTATATGCTACAGGTTATAATAATTGACTGGTACAAGTATGGTTGTTTGAGTTTTCTTTCTCACGGTTGCCACAGTTTGATGTGCATTTTTTGCTTGGATGTATGCTGATTAGTGATTTCAATTGGAATGTAGGATTTTGCTTTTAGAGTCTGGGTTATTTGGCTCAGTTTCATTATATACATTTTGCTTGATCTTTTTTTTATATTTTTTATTTATTAGTGCAGTTCTTGTAGATTAGTGAGTTAGATTGTATTAGGGCTTTGCTCTTAATTTCATTGGAGAAGCTACCCTAAATCCTAATCTCTAATTCATTTTTTAACTATTTTCTTATTTATTTTTAAACTTATTTGTGTAATTTTTGTAGATGTGTGATTTAGATTATATTAGGGTTGTGTTTCGACTCAGTTTCAGTATGTTTAGAAGCTATAGCTTGTGACTTGTACACAAATGGCCGTTATTTGCTTTGTAAGCTTGTTTCATGAAGCATGAATCAGCTGATTGCGTATAAATGGAATTTGAAGTACCAATAGTGAGCAGAAGACCACAATTTTTTCGAATTACCATTTTCCTCTTAATGAATTTAGCTTCAATTATACATTAATGGGCATCACTTTCTTCTGTTTCCTATATTTCACTCACAGGTGAAACTAAAGTGACGGGAAAAAGGTTCAGAATGCAACCTATGTCTCTGGAAATGAAGCAGGAAAGATCTCAAAGGAAATTGAGAAAGCTAAGAGAGGATTGTTAAGAGTCTCTTTGTAACGAAAGGGTTCTCGAAGTCACTGCATGGTATGATTATGTAGAAGGCATGGTTTGATAAAATTCAACATTTTTCTTGATTGGTAATAATATGTCTTCAATTTGAACAGATAATCCTTGATGTCTCACCTATGGGTGGGCGGCTAATGCTTGTAGACTTGGCAGGATCAGAAAATATTGAGCAATCTGGTCAAACTGGATTTGAGGCCAAAATGGAGGTAACATTTTGAACGTTCCATGTTCTAGTACTTTTTCTTTATAATGTTAATCTTAGAGTTCTCTGCTGATGGTTAATCTATTGTTGAATTGTAGATTGCAAAGATCAATCAAGGGAATATCGCACTGAAGAGAGTGGTTGAGTCCATTGCTAGTGGCGATTCACATGTGCCTTTCAGGGACAGCAAACTTACCATGCTTCTGCAGGTAATTCTTGTTTACTGTCAAGTGAGTTTTCTGGATTATGTGATGCAATTTCTTTCAGTTTCATTCATGCAAGTACTTTTCCTGTTTTCTCCCATTTAAAGGATTCGTTTGAAGATGATACGTTGAAAATTTTAATGATACTGTGTGCAAGTCCTGATCCTAAGGAAATACATAAGACAATCTCTACACTTGAATATGGAGCCAAAGCAAAATGTATAGTTCGCGGCCCTCTCACCCCAGTCAAGGAGGAGGCTTCTTGTTCTGGTGTCATTTCGGGGCCCCGAAATGCTGCAACGGATAAATTTAGCATGAACCTTCAGAGGGAAAACAAGCTAAGGGAAAAGATCCAAACGAAGGACACAAACTGTTCATGAAGAAAGAAGTAGTTGCCGCATTAAGAGCTGGGCTTGAGCTTGCAGAAGGAAAAAGAGCTCCTGCAAGTGAGGAGGCGATTAACATGACGGTTAATGAATGGACACAGCTTTTCAAACAAGAGTTGGACAAGAAGTTGGAGGAGTGCCAAAGAATGGCCAATGAAAGGACACAGCTTCTCAAACAAGAGTTGGACAAGAAGTTGGAGGAGTGCCAAAGAATGGCCAATGAGTTTGTGGAATTGGAGAGGAGGAAGATGGAAGAGAGGATATTGCAGCAGCAGGAAAGAAAGAAGCTTGAGGAAATTTGGCTTCAGCCGCATTTTTCGCATGGATGTCATGTGGGGAATTTTACGACAAACATAGTAACCAAGAAGCTTGAGGAAATTTGGCTTCAGCCGCACTTTTCGCGTGGATGTCATGTGGAGAATTTTACGACAAACATAGTAACCAAGAAGCATGAGGAAATTAGGCTTCAGCCGCATTTTGCGCATGGATGTTATGTGGAGCATTTGTGACAAACATAGTAACCAAGAATTAAACTTGTTTTACATTGTTTTTAATATTGCAAAAATTATTTGTTTTCCGATTTATATGTAGTGATAATTCTCTTTTGGAAAAAAAAAAACTAAGAAATAAAGTTCAAATTTATAGTAACCTTGGTGGGTGCCAATTTGGTAGTGGTAAATAGCAATTAGAATTTAATTTTAATATGATAATGTAAAATTGTGTTATACAGTTGTTTGATCCAAATTGAATCGCCTAAGATCAAGTCTATTCCGATTAACTTAATCAAACATATAAGAAATTTCTAATATTTGGCAATTTGTACTAAAGAGAAAGATTGACTCTTTAGCCAATAGATTCTTCAAATCACTCTACAAAGGCTTTGAACATGATCAAAATCAGGAGGAGTAAATGGAAGAAAAGAATTTAAATTTGCATTAATTGATAAAAGATGTTACAAAGGAATCGTGTCTCATTTACACAAGTTTCTCCTATTTATCGCCTCCTAGTTACACTACATACATGATATGGTCGTTCATATTTTATAGCAACTACTACTCACGATCCTCACTTCGGCACACATTTGCTTGCTAGCCTTGAGCATGAAGCTATTTTCCTCGTTGGGCTAATGTCTCTTCTGTCATGCGGCCCAAATCGTTTCCCACAGCTTTCCTTAGCCTTGCCTGTCCGGCTTACATTTCTTCAGCCCAACTTGTCATTCCAGTCGTGGATGCCTTCAGTCTTTCAATATTGGGCTTGGCTTTAACCCATATTTTCTTCACTCTTATAAGAAGATTTCTTGAAGTTCTTGTATCCCTTCCAAAAGACATTGACCGTACATTCTCTCTCTCTCTCTCTCTCTCTCTCTATGAATGCTTGTGTAAGGTAAGTTAGGACCAAATGTGAAAATTAACAGTACACGTGAGAGTAACAAGACACGAGGATATTTCCATTAATGGCTTAGACATCAATTTGATGGAGGAGCTAGGGATCCGCTTAGGGAACGTGGGCGTGAGGGATTGGATTTCCACAAAAGCCTCAGTAACATGACTGGCTAATATACATAAATAATAAGAATATATTCCAAATATCTCAAATTTTGCTAAATTTCATAATTCTAAAATTGTTTCCAAAACATAAATCCTAATATAAAATCAACGATAACCATAATCTGGGTAAAACCAAACATAATTAATAAAGTAACTAGAGGTCATATAAATAATCATAAAAACTATGCATGTCGTCGACACGATTATTGGAGGCTAAACTAACATGAACCTATAGTAAGCCTCACTTCAAAGTGAAGCTCACCAAAAGAAGCTGGACACTCTTGAATCTGTAGTTGTATATCCTAGGAAGAAAAAGAAAGGGTAAGTTTATCAAAACTTAGTGAGCAAATAGCCACCCACAGCTCACATGAGACGACAAGGAACTACATAATAATAATACAAACAACATGTAAATGCTAGTAATTACATAATAATGATATTTGCATACATGCAATTCGATCTTTTACTTAACTAATTAAATTTCAACTTAAAGAAAATTAGCTTAAAACTAAATTTATATTCTTGAGCATTCACTTGCATCATGAACATTCATTTATAGGTTTGTTCTCTTAAGGACCGTATCTTGTGGTATGTCTGAATCGCAAAAGCATGCATCCATGGCTGCTTGACATATCGCCTCCATGGTAGCCATGTATGCCAAGGTTAACAACTTTCAATATTACTTCCATGGCCACTTGGTATACCGCCTTTTGGCAGCTATGCATACCAATGTTAACATCTCATAAGCTCCTCAGCCGCTGGTACATCGCCACCTTCAAGCTAGGCATACAAAGGTTAACATCTCATAAGACTATCTCCATGACCGCTTGGTACACAACCTCTTTGGCGGCTAGGTGTACCAAGGTTAACGACTTTTCCAACACCTCAATTCTACTAGACTGATCCCAACATACATAAGTTAATTGAATCAACAATGAATTCAAAACACTAGTCTTATTCTATCTTGTTTGCTCCTTATGAGATAACAATTTAGATATTAAATATTATGTCATAAAACTGTCATGTTGTACTGTCTACTAATCTACTTGCAATAGTAATAGTTATACTAATAATAATAACAATGATTTAACTGTGAACCTTTAATATTATTTACCTATTTGCTTATTTCTAAAATGTTGGTTCCCTCATGCTATATAAGTAAATTAATTTTAGAAACTGATAATAGTTAAATAATACCCATAAAACTGAAGGTAATCTTGCTATACCTGAACGTTTCTTATACTTTAATAATTAATTCATAACTTAATTGTAGAGGTCACAAAAGCTATTAGTTAATTTTTGTTAATTGATTGAGACATATCATGTTACCTAATAACTATTAATTAAACTTTAATTATTACTTTGGACATTCTTATTATTTTGGCTATTATATCCACAATACATAATAAATATGTACTAATCTATTTATATAGCTTAGTTGTTAACTACTCTTCATCAATTGGCTAAATTCTACCATGCTAAACCTTACTATTTCTTATTTTAATTAGGAACTATACTAGTTGTGACTTAGTTCTAATATTAGGTTGGGCTCTATATATAATTAAAATTTACTCAATATCATCTCTGTTCTTACTATTTGAACTACTATTCATGCAATAACTATCAAATAGTTATAAATTTTTATCTCCTTAACTATTTTATGGTAACTAACTAGGTCATATTATACTAAGTAGATAATAATAACATTTTCTAATATTAGTATAAATTGTCCTATGATATCTTGCCTGTAGTTCAATTGATAATTAAATAATACTTTTATCTATGAAATCATGATAATATCAACCTATTTTTAATAGAAAGATTCACATCCACATATTCCTAAAATATAATATAACTTGAACTGATAACATCTTTTGACAATCATGCAACAAACAATGATCCCATGAGTTTTTCAAAATATGATTTTCATGATAACAATGGTAATATTCATTTTATAAAATAATTTTAATGGTTAAAATATAGCCATAAACAACTATCACTTACCGTTGGTAGCTGGGATGTGCTTTCAACTGACAACTTGACTTTGGAGTGTAGGATTGGCATCAGAGCTGCCAAACATTATAATGAAAACATAAATAATTTGACATTGTGCCAAAACTGAATTTGGAATGTTAGGGAGGAAAAATGTTATGAGAAAATTATCCTGATAGTGCCTCAACTCATAAAGTAGATAAAAGGGGAAGAAGTGAACTAAATTTTATGAAAACCACTTATCTGAAGAGATTAATCAAAAAATTGAAGAAATCACGATTTACTTATAGGAAAAAATCCTTGGACAGCTAAGATTTTTAGAAGAATATTTATGAGTATTATAATGTGTGAAATATATACTATTGGAATAAAATATAAACACAAGAGGCACAAGTTACACAACAGGATGCACGCCGCACAACTTGGGTTCGTTTAAAACCAAGGAAGAGAAAAAGGACCTGAAGTTGAATGGTCAAGGTCCTGGTTCAAAGGTTTAAGAGGTCCAATCGGTTCAAGGTTAAAATGGATATAATAAAAAAAATATATAAATATATACAAATGATTAATTAGAATATAAATAAATATATTAAATTATTAATATTAACATAATCAACAAAAAAAATATTCATAGGTCTATAAAAATAAATATAATCCATATAAAATTTCTCTAGTCTCAACCTCACAACACAAGTCATAAAGCATTTGAAAACAATATTTGTTAGTGATCAACGAGGTTTATGGTGACAGCCAAATGACGAGAAAAAAGAATAACAACCCAACAATTTTTGTTAGTGCTTTTCTTTTGACTCTATTTTTTTTTTGCTGTAGCCGCCATAAGTTATTAGGATTTTAGTTTTTTAAAAAATCTTTAAAAAAAAATTCAGTCAACTTGGTCATATTTTCCTCTTTGCAATTGGGTCCTATCGGTTTTGACTTTCCTTGATTTTTGGAGCTTAACCGGAAAGGCTAGGTGACCATTCCTGATCAACAATCAACTTGCCTGTCTAATTTCTCTTCCTGTTTAAAACTTTCAACAATTTGAGTTCTTAAAGGTTCCAGTTTGCAAGGTACATGACCTTTTATCACAAGTTTTAATATATAATGTGGAGTAAAAATAACACCAGCGTGTATCAACGTCATTTACAATATGTCGGTTTTATAATAATAATAATAATAATAATAATAATATAGTAATAATAATAATTCATAAATCAATAAATTTTATACTTAATTTAATCATTAATAACTTCTTATATAATAGCTAATAATTCTATATGAAAAATAATATCTAATAAATCATTTACGTAATACATGTTAAATATAAATAATATATAACATCTTCAAATAAATATCATTGTAATTCTATGATGCCTAAAAAATCTTTTCCAATTCCTTCAGAGTTTATACATAACCTTCCTGGGATATTAGAATTACTCTCTCTATGAATGCTTGTTGTGAGGCACGTATTAGGACCAAATGTGAAAATTAACAGGACACGTAAATAAGTTAACAAGACACTGAGACATTTCTATTAAGCTAACATCAATTTGATAGAGGGATTAAGTTATCCATAATACTAGATTTGAGAGACCACGATAAGACTTTTCAAATCTAAGAGACTAATTAGTTTCCATTTCTGAAATTTGAAGGATCATGGTGAGACTTCCCAATTTTGAGGGACTAATTTGTCCACTTGCTCTATATTTGACGGGCTAAATTGGGGTTTTAGTTTTAGTTTTTGGATCTCCAACAACAGTCATCCAATCATATATTATTACATCATTAAATATGATTAATTTTTACCTTATGGGAATGAAAATGTAAAACTCTTTTACATTATTAGTGCATTAAAATTAAGAGTTTTATTTTGATGCACTAAGTCATCCAATCAAAATCTTCTGTTTGCATTACTTTTTAAATCATGGTAAAGTCAATTATTATAACAAATATAACAAGAGTTTAATTTTAATGCATTGTGTAAAATAATTTTACACGTCATTCAATAATAATATTTTATTTGAATGATTTTTCAAGTAGTAGATGTGAAAGTTAATTTTCATAGTTTATGTGTCAATACATGATTGGAGAGGGGTAAAAAACTTATACATCATCATGGCATACAAATTAAATCCAAATAATGAATTTGTAAAAAACTTTTACACTTTCATTGTATATAAATTAAGTATTTGATTTAAATACACTGATAATATAAAACTTTTTTACATAATTGTTCAATTAAATCCTTTCATGTACATGACTTTTGAAGTATTGGAATGAGATAATAACTATTCGGTAAGTGCACCGAATTGTTTAAGTAATAACCATAGAAAGTGGGTATCGTCCACAAGGATTAACGCAATTAAACAACATTTGACTAACAAAATTTTTATTAGATTATTTAAAATTAATTTGGATTGAAGACATCTCTCAATAAAGAAATGGAATGACAAAAATAAACTATAAGTGAGTAATGAGCATAAGCTAATGAAATAGAATAACTTAAACAGAGATAATTCAAGATTCTAAAACACTAGGGGATTAGGATGGTCTGATTTTTCTTTACAATTCTATGAATTCATAAATCACATGAGTTGGAATTACTAGACTAATGAAAGATTTTAACGTTGATGTTAATTCCTTAACTATGCTTCAACAAGAAAAAGGGATTAGGAATGAAATTCAATCCACAATTCACACAAAATTTAAGATAAATTCCTAAACCTTGAAAATCATGAGGTATATCTCTATATTTGGTTCATACACAACTTTCCCAAATTATGTAAGAACCTTAAATCACTCTATAAACAGAATTCATAAAATTTGCAAAATAAAACAAGAGATAAACCATCAATCTCATAATTCCAACAACATAAATTCAAGAATTCAAACAAATTGCAACCATCTCAGACTAAACCCCTAACTCCTAGCTAGGGGTTTAGTAACTCATCTATTAAAGAACAAAGAAAGCAAAAGTGCAAAAAACTCATAAAGAATCTAGGAAATGGAAAATGAATATTCAATCTCCACTCTTCCTCTTGTTCCCAAGGTGTTCCAGGAGCCTCAGAGCTTTCTTCCTGTGTTTCTGTTCCAGTTCCTCTTAAGTAGCCTAGAAGTTGCGTCTTTTCCTTTGTTTAAGTGAACTTTCACGTGTAGGTTTCTTTCCACCATCACCTAAGCGTGTCTTTGAGCGCCCAAGCGGTGGCTTTCCAGGCAACTCTTTATTTAGACGTTGAGTGCTTGGGCGGTTGATTTTGAGTGCTCAGGCACTACGTGTAGGCAACAAACATAAAATTGTAATTAATCTAAACTACCAAAAAACATGTAAATATAATTAAAACTCAAATTAAAATGAAAATGAACACAAAATAAATTTAAACATGCAAAACTCAAAATGAAAAAGAATCCTAATAAAGAGCATCATCAAATGTTCAACATATGTTGATTTTTGACAACTTTTCACCGCACAATTGCATACATAGATAGCACATCACACCCCTAAACCTAAGATATTGCTTGTCCTTAAGCAAAAAGAAATAGTGTATCACGCATGCTCTCATAATCTTCTTCATGCCACAGGTAGCCAAAAAAAAAAAAAGAGAAAACTAAAAATCATCACAAGCCATGCATTCATTCACAACAACAGATATCCCATCCCAAATTCTGCAAAACTCAAGATCAGTCTTAGATAATGATTCCTCAAATTATGAAAAATCCAAATATCCTCTTGAACTTAGGATAAGTCTTTCATTCCTATCTCCACTAATATAGAATAATGCACCTAAGTGATCAAAATGGTCTTTTAAAACTTGTAATGATAGGCCAAGGTTAAGGGTAAAAAGAAAGAAAAAGCAAAAAGGAAAATAAAAAAAACTAGGTTAGGTAATTGAAGCATGCATCACAGTTCCAAGTAAAAACATGGTAGTGCCACAATTCATTATTTTCTCCTCTCCTTTTTTTTATCTTTTTTTTTTGTTGCTTTCTTTCTTTTTTACTCTTCTCTTTTCCTTCTTCATAATATGTAGATACAAAACCAAGCAACTCATCCAGGATCGCAGTACTAACTATGAAGAAGAACTGAACATGTTATATGTTAGCTCCAGAACCTTCTGAAAGCTTTAATGAAATATATTTTGAGTGACAACAAAGCCAATTTAAAAAAAATATTCTTGAACAATGACTAATGGCCACTTGAGTTTCTTGTGTTAGCAAACATGATCTATCGTTAGCATAACAAGGCTTGTTTAAGTGAGAATAATTTCACTTTACATGTGTAAACATGCGTATCGTGTTTTAAGAGACATGAAATAAATGAAAGTGATAATTATGTCCAAATACGAGCTTAAAATGCCTAATGGTTTGAAGAAAGAAACCAGTACAAGAAACTAAGTTTGAGACTTCAGAAAGTAGCATGGGACTTCAGAAAGTACACCTAAAATGGAGATATCAATCAATCACTGAAGCCAAAGTGTTCTACTATCTTTGATCATCACACTCGTAATGTTTTGTTCATCAACATATTCTAATTGAAGATAGGAAGACCCAAGAATCATCTAGGAAATAATATCGCATTTTAGAAAGCTCACTTACAATGAGATAGTGCGCTCTACAAGAAAAGGAGGAAAATTTTGAAATTCAAATTTGAATTTGAAAAGTCAAAACCCCGTGATAAACTGGCGTGACATCTCTATTGCTATCATGATCAGACTACCTCAGCTTCTAGAAGAAAGAGTTTAGAAACCACGTTAGAAAGTAAGAGCAATTTCTGAAGTAACATTAAGAAACCTCAATTTTACAACGGCTTCTGCAAAAGCTTCTGACAACAGATACACTACTCTTCTAGATTGCTTTTCCAAGACACAAATGGATGATCAACACGTATCACTTGGAGTCTGAAGGGCAACGGTCACAAGGAAAACCATCTATAAATAGAGATGTTGTGCTTTCAAAGAAAATAGAGATGTTGCATAAAGAATAAAAACATGTGAAAATTTCTCCTCATCTTCTTGTAAAGCTCATTACATCTTATAATCATTTCTTGTGGTTTTAAAAAATCTTCTTTCTACATTTCTTCATTGTTCATACATTCTTCCAAGGAAGAACGCTAGAAAGAAGTCATTTAAGTGTTTCTTAGATCTTTCTTTGTATATCATAAGGAATCTTGAGTGTAGGTTAGTTTGAGTGACAATCCAAAAACAAAACCTTTGTATCCACGATCCAATAGTGATCGTTGTGAGCTTGGAGAGGCTAATAAAAAGACTTGCAACGTGACAATAAAAGTGATTTATGGTCATGGTTTAGCTTGGAGAAGCTGGTCAAAGACTACTTGATTTAGCTTGGAGCTAGTCATAGACTATTGTTAGCTTGAAGATGTTAGTGAATAACTACTTAGTTTGTGACAGTAGGGGTTATCTGGTCACTGGTGAGAGTTTGGGAAGGTTATTGTAAAGACAATCCTTGTTCTTTCTTGATTTGAGGAAGCTTTAGTGAAACTCCTGTTGTTGAAAACTGGATGTGGCAGTTGGTGAACCATTATAAAACTTTTGAGCAATATTTCTCTTTCCTTTTATCTCTTATTTTATTTCTCCTTTAGCTTATTTATGTGTCTCTTTTGAAAAGCTTTCCTTAACAAGTTTATTTTACTTTCTTAGTTCCAAAAATTCACTTTCTGACGTTGCTAACGTTGTTTCCGTTGCACTTCAAGTTCATAGCATGATAGTTTCCTAATTAAGTTTTTCAGAAGCTAAATAAGGGAGGAAAAAGTGAAGTACAATTTAGCTCCCTTTCTCGTGTACCTTCTACTATATTATACATCGCTTCAAAACCTAACAAAATTTATTTTGGTGGTAAATTTTTTTCTTCTTTTTTTTTTTTTTTTCTTTTGTTTAAGAAGGTAAGATGGATATGGGTTAAACAAAAGAAAAGGCTTTTTTTTTAAGCTTCAAAAGGGACCTAGGGATATACATTGTCATGTAAGCTTGAAAGGCTCAACGGTCCAAAGAATGCCCTAATCATTTCACCCAAAATGCACTAATCTAGGATTTTGCCTCAATAGAGAATCAAACACTACCTAGCATCAAGATCAATTCAAATATATCTCATAAGCTTTTTCTAGAAAATATCCAATTCCTCCTAGAAATCACACAATCTTAGTCTTAGAAAATCAACAAGTGTGAATGAAAGCATGGTGAACAGTTATTTTCAATTTAAATATTCTTATCCATAAGCATTCTGCACTACTCCTATCAAAACACTTTTCAATTAAGTACAACTGATTTCCCAACAAATCCCCACTTGAAGTAGTAACAACTAAACTCCTATATGCAAAATAGCACCTCAACTAAGAAAAAACATGCAGGAAACATAGATTTAAAAGAAAGAAGCAAAAATGAAACTAAACACTAAAACTCCCCTTATAACTCTCCAAAAGTCACAGCAAGCTTCATTCAACGTCTTCCTCTTCATTTTCTTTGGCGCTTCCTCCTCAGCATCTAAGTTAAGATGAGCCATCACCTCACCATTCTGCTATGGAGGTGAGAAAAGAAGAAGAAGGTAATAATGGAATAAACGGGGAAAGGGAAAGAAAAGAAATAAACCGCGCGAATGAAGAGGCTCACGTTTTAATTTTTTGTTCTCTCTCTAGCACCTGGGCCATCAAGTGGCAAAAAGCCACATTATTCTCTACCTTCATGCCTGGGCAGGTAAAATCCCAGAGCTTGGGTGCTCTTTGGAAACTTTTTTTTCATCATTAAGCATCCCTACACTCCAACGAAAGATAAATAGAACATAGCCAAAATGCTAAAATAGACACTAACAGATAAACTTGACTCCCTAACATCACCACACTAATTAAAAACAAAAAGACATGAGAACTAACAAGGAACTAAATGAAATGCAAAAAGAAAGCAACAGTAAAGAACATCCCTCAAGTGTGCTCCATCCTCTTTGCCTATGCTTTCACTTGGTGTTAGAATTGAGATCAAAGTTGATATTTGAAAAAGACTGATTAAATGATCAATCTTGCTATGAAGCATCCTGAATTAATCCCCTTAGACTTGAACTTCTTCTTTTAACTCTCCAAGCTCTTCGAATAGCCCCCCATTGAAACTATGGTAGCTTGGATGTCTTGGTCCAAATTGCGTAGCTAGATTCATAGGTCTCACTCGTCCTTGTAGGTTGACAATTGATGCAACCATAATTGGTTTCCAATACTATCGAGATGTCTCCATTAGAGACTTCAACTCCAAGAAATACATCTTTAAAAATCAGAGGCAAAGGCTTAAACTCAAGCTTTGGTGGCTCTTTTTCGCAACTTCCTTTGTCAAACAAAGCTTTTGGTGCACATTAGTGGCATGGCTCATGGATGGCAAAGCCTCTAAGAACTTCACACACTCCATATCTTGAGGCTTTTCCTCATTATCATCCTTCATGGTCTTGGAATGGACCAATGTAGCTTTCTAAGGGTATGAGATAGCTTCTCTCTTGAAAGCTTATTCTACAAGAGGTCAATCACATCAACTCTAAAACATTGTGCTTTCTCAGCTCAATGCTTCATGGCTTCAAACACATTAAAAATTGCATTTCGTCATGCACTTGCAACATGAGCTCACCTTGTTCAACATTAATTAAGATGCACGTCATCTACCAAGAACACTCTTCCTAAAATTAGAGGCATATCAGAATCCACTTCTATATTGAACACCACAAAGTCCATAGGGAAAATGAATTTGTCAACCTTCACTAACACATCTTAAACTATCCGATATGGAAACTTGATAGGCCGATCAGCTAGTTGCAATGAAATCATGGTGGGCTTTACTTCCTTAATCTTCAACTTCTACATGATAGACAACGACATCAATTGATGCTAGCCCCAAGGTCACACAATGCTTTCTTAATAGTCAATTTGCCCATAATGCATGGAATGTGGAAGCTACCTGGATCCTTCAATTTTTGTGGCAACTTCCTCTAGATGATAGCATTGCATTCTTCAATTAGCACCACTCTCATCTTCCTTGAGCTTCCTTTTCCTTGAGAACAAGTCTTTCATAAACTTTGCATAAAGAGGCATTTGCTCTAAGACCTCAGCAAAAGGGATATTAATTCTAATTTTTTGAATACATCCGAACACTTGGAAAATTGCTTCTCTTGATTTTGCTTTCTAAGTCTTTGAGGAAAAGGAACTCTGGCATGTGGTGGTAGCTCAACTAGCTTATCCACTCAATTTCTTTCTTTTCTTCCTTTTTCTTCCTTTGGGAAATTCATGGTTGGCCTCTTTACTTGTTTTGCTTTATTTTTTTTTAATAGTTGGATCTTCAATAAGTTCCTCTTGAGCTTTCTTAACTTCTCCCCTATTGTCCATCTTGGGTTACACTTCAATTATTTTGCCACTTTTCAATGTGATTACCTTAGAGTGCTTCTTGGGATTTTGTTTTTGTGTTGCTAGGAAAAGTTCTTGATGTTTTTCAACCAATTGCTTGGCAATCTCAATGCTACACTTCAAGGTCCAAATCTGCAATCTTTTTCTTTTCTTCAGAAACGCTTGATAATACATGATCTCATTTTTCATGTGTTGGTTTTGTTCCTCAATCTTTCTCTTGGTATTCATCATTCAATTCCCAATTTGTTGTCTCATTTGTCCTTCATTTTTTAATGCAGCCCTTTCAACAGTTTTAGCACTTTGAAGCAGCTTTTCAATCGTTGATTTTCAGCTAATGCTTCATCACGTTCTTGCCTTCGAAGTCCTAATTCTTTATTGGCAGCCATGAGACATTCTTTAGTTTTCATCATGTGCTCCTGCCCTAGTTTTAACTTCTTCCTTGGTTCCTTCAAGAACTTGATCTCTTTTGGTGCTTTCTCGTTTAAAGCTGCATAATCATGATGGGCGTTTTTTCAGCCTCCACTTGCATCTTTTCTTGTTCAGCCTTGTTAGTATTTCTTTCATATCTTTGATTTCTTCAGTTTCATCAACATGCAAAGCCAATGTCTTGCCAGGAGTAATTGCAGTAAAGACTCTAAATGGCAACTTAACCTCTTGAGCTCTATTTTTCACCCATTGGCGATAGCTTTCTTCACTACAGCTCCTAACTCCCAATTCTTTTCCTTTTCGGATAACATTATTCCAAGCGAATGGATTTTTGCAATAGAGCAATGTCATCCGAATCGGAGTAGTACATGATGAAAGGAGTTATTGTAGCTTCAGAAGGTGGTTCCATTATGGGGTAACCAAGTTAGTGCAACACCAATGTTGGATTATAATTTATACACCCTCGAGTACCCATGAGAGGTACATTTGGAAAATTTCCGCACTGATAAATCACTATTGTCCATCTTCCCACCAAGGGTACCATCGAATCACTTTTTCATTTAACTTGGCAAATTCCTAACCCATTCTCGCCCACTTTTGTTCTTGACCTGATACATTTTTAGATCATTGATAGGACAGAGTGTCTTGTAACTTCTTTGGAATATATGCGCAATAATCCACACATATAGCATTGGTAAACAACACAAAACTCTCTTGCCATTCTTCTCATAGCAAAAATTCAAGGAACAATATACATCTGCAGGAGAAAAATAGGATTCTGAGCATGAAATTTCCTGGCAAGGAATACATAGACTATTCTAGATCTCCGAAACCATCAATATTTGGAAACGAATGGTTCCATAAATGGTGAGGGTCAATACATCCGAAAAAGTGTCCCATCCTCAATTTGAGCTAATAGTTGCATGTGCTTTCCAATTACTCTCTCGTGAATCCTCTTGGTCTCCTTTCTCATTTCTCTGCTTCACTCAAATCTCTTACATTTACCTTGAGGACATTTGCTATTGTATGCAAAGAAGCATAATGTCCTTGGTAGTGTAAGGTTTTTCTCCTTCTAGTGGTAACCCTAGGATCAGCTCAAATTCTTCAAGGGTTGGTGCTAACTGGAAATCTTGAAAGGTAAAGCATCGAATGGAGGATCATAATACTATGCCAGGCGTGATTGCCTCTACATACTTCCACCTCTAACAAGCTCAAGACTTTTCCATATTTTCTTGTGAGAGAAGACGTTGTGAAGCTTTTAACAACTGACTCTCAAAGATCTCAAGCTTTAAGTGTCAGGTTTCTTAGCTTTAAGATGTAAAGTCTTTTTCAATTCTTCACAATTGTTTGATCTCATGGTTGTTTCCATTTTTTTTTAAAGATACTTCATAACAAGACTTGATATAGCTCTCTAACAAACCTGTTGAACAAAAGAAAGAGTGATTTTTCTTTCCAGAAAGAAAATACAAATAAAACTTATAAACAAGTTAAAGAATTTATGTACAAAGAAAATAAGTTAAAGAAGAAGGTATGCTCCCTTTGTGACCTATTGAATTGTGGAAGGCTATCCTATGGTCTCATAAGCTTTCTCCTGAAGACTTTCATCAGGTGGATCTATGAACTTGAGGATTCTATGGCCTCTAGAGCTAACAACTCTTTTGAAATGTTATCCACAACGGGGGTTAACCGTAGATAGGACATTTACAAAAGAGTCATATGTAGACGAGATTTTACAATAACCAAATAGGACGTACATCCAATATGGCTCCTGTTACACAATCTCTTACCTATCTCAAGTTGCACTCAAACCCGGGTATAGGGCCCCACTCGTGTGTGATTAATGTGTTAGTGTTGTGTGTGAAGGGAGCATACAAACCTGGAATCCTAACACTACCCATTACCAACACCTGCAAAATAAATAATAGAAAATAAAAGTCGTCTATCCTAGGGTTTCCGTTAATAAATAAATAAAACATAAAACTTACAAGAGGTATCTAACATAAAAGAAATCATTTATCCTAGAGTTATCATGAAAAAGCAAAATGAAAAATAAAAACAAAAGGCAACTTATTTTAACATAAAATAAAAAGAACAAATAAAAATAGAGAAAAAAATAAAAGGAAAATTTGAGATTACAATAATATGCACAATCAATTTTTAAGCTTGACTTTCGAACGTCCCATGAGTCGCCATCTCTCGAAAGGCGACGGACGGCGAAAAAGAATTGTTTAAAATTAGGAGTCGCCACCACGTTTATTTAAATTGGGAAAACATAAAAAACCCACTTTTAAAGAAAAGGTCTTTGTAACCAAATTAGAGTTCGGAGTCGGTTATGCATAGAGAAGGGTAGGGATTTAATCCTACGCACCCTAGTACACCGTCCTTAGACGGTACTTATTAATTGTGCAAATTATTAATAACCTTTCAAAATATTTATGTCATTATTTATTTACAAGGATATCAAAAAAAAAAAATTTCTTAAGAAAAATTCTGAAACATCAAATTGTCACGATTTCGATGTTCAAAATATTGAGTCAACAAGCCGTCACGGCTAAATCAACATCCTTATTTGAAATAAAATAAGTAAGAAATTTAAATTTAAACATATGAAAATAAAATTCTCTTTTAAATTATAAATACTTATAAATAAGATAAAAATTTATTTTGATACTTTCTATGAAAAGAAAATAAAACATAAAATAATAAAAGAAAATTTAAAGAAAATTTAGAACATCAAGTGTCATAGCTTAGATGTCTAGAATAACGAGTTAACAAGCGTAAGCTAAATTAACATTTTATTTGAAATAAAATTTTTTAACAAATAAATGACCAATTTAAATTGAATATAATAGAAAATTCTATGAATTATTTACAAACAAGATAAATGAAATATTTTTAATATCTTTTTTATAAAAGGGAAAAATAAATTTTCAGGGAAATTTTTGGATCATTAAGCTGTCACAGCTAAAATGTAAAAATATTAAGTTAACAAGCCGTCACGGCTAAATTAACATTTTATTTAAAAAATACTTCTCAAATAATATAAAAATAACATAAAATATTTCATATATAAAAAAAATTATTTACAAGTAAGACATAAATTAT
Organism: Dalbergia oliveri; assembly: GCA_030441495.1. Taxonomy (NCBI): domain Eukaryota; kingdom Viridiplantae; phylum Streptophyta; class Magnoliopsida; order Fabales; family Fabaceae; genus Dalbergia; species Dalbergia oliveri. The sequence continues at coordinate 14,392,982 of JAMLFY010000013.1, read as the reverse complement.
AAAAATTTAATTTTGAACTTGACAGGGATTGGAATCGCCTTCCTACGTATCCCTGGTGCAATGGGGAACTCAAAGTTACGTAGTTCTTTATAAAATAATCATTGATTAATCTATTTTATTTTATTTTATTTTTTAAAAAAAAATTTAGAATATCAGCTGTCATAGCTAAAATATTTCAAGACCTAGAATTAACAAGTCATCGCGGCTAAATTAACTAAAAATCTAAGTTCTAATTATTTATTTATTTATTTTTAAAATACAATTTTTTTACCAAAATATTTAATATATATACAATAACAACTACAAAAAACGTTACCCAACATGGCTTTTTAAACAAAGATTTTTCTTAGTTAGTTTTATGTGTACCAACAAAAACACACTAGTTAGATTAGCCCAAACTTTAACTAAGATGAAACTAAATGGCAAACAAAAGAACAAATAAAAAATAAAAAAAGCAAGTGGCAAAAACAAAATGACATTCTCGTGACTTCCAAAAGGCACTTGGTTTCCCTTTTTTTTAAAAAAAAAAAAAAAAGAGGCTCGGTATTGCCTCACTAGTTAGATTAGCCCAAACTTTAACTAAGATGAAACTAAATGGCAAACAAAAGAACAAATAAAAAATAAAAAAAGCAAGTGGCAAAAACAAAATGACATTCTCGTGACTTCCAAAAGGCACTTGGTTTCCCTTTTTTTAAAAAAAAAAAAAAAAAGAGGCTCGGTATTGCCTCACTAGTTAGATTAGCCCAAACTTTAACTAACATAAAACTAAATGGCAAACAAAGGAACAAATAAAAAATAAAAATAAGCAAGTGGCAAAAACAAAATGACTTTGTCGTGACTTGAAAACGTGTTTGGCTTTAACATGGTCTTTGCTTTCTTTTGAAATAAAGACAAAAGGATGTAAAGAGCCCATGCCATCATGATAAAGTATTGATATGAGTAATAATGATAATTGAAAAGGAATGAAAGGCTGTAACGCACACTAACACACACACGTTCTCACAAACACACACTAACACATTCACTAACACAGAGAAGAAGAGAGAAGGACCGAGAGAGAAGATGGGGAAAGGGCGAAGCGGGGGAAGAGGGAATGGCTTGGGATGCCGCGGTGGCGGCGGTGACACCCCCCCGGGTTTCTCTCTACTTCTATTTTTTCTTTTTTCTTTTTTGAAATCTTTGAATCTTGATTTATGCTATGGAATGGAAATTTTTAGGTGTGGATGATGATGGTGGTTGTAAAGGCTTAGAATTGTAGTGATGATAATGGTGGTGTTTTGTTCCTGTGTTTGGCTATTTTTTTTAATATTGATGTAATGAAAATACCTGCCCTATTCCTACTTCTGTCTTCGCCTTCTTTGTTGTGGATTGTACTGCCTGGACTTAGCACTGATTGATTTGTGTATCTTGTGGAATTAGCCCCCTTGATCTCTCTGTATATCTTTCAAGATTGGCTCATTGATCTCTCTTTGTGTTGCTCTCTCATCACCTCAATGTCTCAGAACAAAATTTTAGAAATGAAAATAGCCCCCCCTTATGTGAATTTTTTTCTTCTTTATATGGCTGCAATGAATTTGTTTTATCCTCTTGGATCTGATTGCTGATTTCATGGGATCTTCTATGAATGCCTTGATTCTCCAATCCTTCCATCCATTGTTTGGTGCCTGCAATTCCTGACTTGTTCTTGTTCAGTGCCTACGTTTTTGACTCTGGTGCATGCTTTCTGCAACTTTGTTAGACTCTCATTTTGTCTTCTTGCAAATTTGCACGCTCAACATCTGACTTGTTTTGCTAGGCACCGATTTTTCCTTTGTCATCTTCTTTTGACAACGCTCCTTGGTTTTTTTTTTTAAATAAATAAACTTAAAATAAATAAATAATAATAATAATAAAATAAAATAAAACAAAATGGGCTGCAACATTTTTTGTTTTCAACATGGATTGGACTAAAACGAAATGGGCTTCTGTTTACTTTCTTTTTTGCAACAATAAAATCAAATAGGCTTAGAGTTTTTTTTTTTTCCAAAAAAAAAAAATAAAAATAAAAATAAAATAAAAATAAAAAAAATAATAAAATGAAACTAAACAAAATGGGCTTTTTATTTTTGTACAATAAAAACCGAACAACAACCAAAAGAGAAATGGGCTAAGAATTTTTCAAATGAAATGATTTTTTTTTGTTTTGGGTTAAACAAAATCTGGTGTTCACAGTTGCCCTCTTTACTCATTTCTTATAAGAGAATATGAAAAACCTAAGTTTTACATATTGTCTTTGTAAGAGATAAGTAAAGACATGAACATTGATTTTGTTCGGCAATGCATGAAATACAAATACAAGAAAGATTGAATTCTAATTTTGAAAAAGTCTAAACAAGAAAGTCATATGCAGACTATACAATTCAGAGATGACCTATGTATGAATCATGAAAAGAAGAGCAACTAACTAATTTGACACAAATTTACAGATGACAAGAAATGTCAAAACAAATGGAATTTAAAGGAAATTAAAAAATTGAGGGGCAAGAATTTACAAGCCGGTCGCTGAAAATCAAAGATCTTGTGATCAACAGGAAATTAAAAGCCGTGCGACCAACTGGATGGGTAACAAAGCAACAAAATGAAAAATCTTGTGACCAACTGGATACGTGTCAACAAGCAACAGAAAATGCCAAATCTTGCAACCAAGCTGGATAAAGCACAAGTCAGAAAATTAAAAGCATTGCAACCAACTGGATATGGTAACAAACAACAGGAAATGAAAAGCCTGCGACCAACTGGATACGGGTCAACAGGCGATAGGAAATGGAAAATCTTGCGACCAACTGGATACGGGTCCGCAAGCGGCAGGAAGTAAAGACTTGCGACCAACTGGATACGGGTCCACAAGCAATAGGAAATGAAAAACCTTGTGACCAACTGGATACGGGTCCACAGCAACAAGAAATTAAAAGACTTGCGACCAACTGGATATTGTAGACAAGGGGAAATTAAAAGACTTAACCACTGGATAAGGGTCAACAAGCAGGAAATTAAAAGCCAGGCGCAGAAAATTAAAAGACTTGCGACTAGATATTCCACAAGCAACAAAATGAAAAACCTTGCGACCACTGGATAAGAGTTAGCAAGTAGAGGAAATTAAATGGCATTCTGAGGCCAAATAGAAAGAAAGATGGCAATCTGAGACCGACAAGAAATGTAAAAGCAATAAAAATCATGGAAATGTAAAAATCAAAAATTTTTTAATGCAAATCAAAATTTTTTTCAAAAACAAAAGTGAACCAAATATGTCAAGCTAAAATGGAGATGCCAAGGATGTCTATGTACAAAATATGAATGAATCCAGGATCATGAAGTATGAAATGGATAAAAGAGAAATAGCCAAGGACCTAAATGATTTGAAAATCAAAAGAAGGAGATGATCATTTTAACATTGAAAAACATTTGAACCATAAGCTTCTTTAAGAGGATTTCACCACATGAATTGTTTTCAAGTTTGTCATTAACACTGCCTTGCAATATGGTTTCACTCACTTTCTTTCTTTTCAAAAAACATTCTTGTGAAAGGAATCTCACCATAGTCAAGCAACCCTCGAGGAAAACTTCAACCGATCAAACTTGTAGTCACTATTGGACCTTTGGCACAAATGAAACTTCTCTTTTTTTTTTAAATTTGCTCACTTCTTCTCTCTAGATGATTGTTTTTTTGCCAAGCTTAATTGAAGCTTCTGGATTCCTCTGTGTGATGTTAGTCATTAATGCTTCCTGCAAGAACTGTTAGGTCGTATAGTTTAAGCTTAAATTTATGCTTACTCAAAACATTATAAATGAACATGCATTCAAGGGGAAAAATGGAAAGATTAACTGAATGAGAATTTTCCTGCTTGGTGTATTGAACAACAATATCACAAATTGTTGGAAGAAGTAGAGCAAAGTAAAAGATAGGATTTCAAACAATATAAAAATTTTGCCCCAGTTTTGGTCTTTAGTGGCTTATTCAATTGATTTCTTGTAGCAAATTGGATGCTATAGCCACTGTCTCTTCTCTGAGCCTTCAATCTTCACTCTCTTGACCTCCAAAAATTGCCCCAGTTTCAATCTTGGTATGCTTGGCTCACAAGACACATTCAACACCGAAAGTTGCCCCAGTGTAAATTGTTTGAGATGATGCTTCATTATTCTCCC